>JAKFHU010002204.1:0-225304 GCA_023783475.1 Daubentonia madagascariensis
TTTGAGTGAAGATGTCTTTATTGTAGCACGTCTTCTTCTCCTTTGGGAAAAATACGCAATAGTGGGATTACTGGATCAAACAGTAGTTCTACTTTTAGTTCTTTGAGGTATCTCCATATTACTTTCCATAGAGGTTGTACTAATTTGCAGTCCCACCAGCAGTGTATGAGTGTGCCTATCTCTCTGCACCCCCACCAACATTTGTTGTTTTGGGACTTTTTGATAAAAGCCAATCTCACTGGAGTTAAGTGACATCTCATTGTGGTTTTGATTTGCATTTCCCTAATAAGTGTAGAAGTTGAGCAATTTTTTATATGTTTGTTGGCCATTATCCTGTCTTCTTTTGAAAAGTTTCTGTTCATGTCCCCAATTTTTAATGGGGTTTTTGATTTTTCTTCTTGATTTTCATAATTCTGTAGAGATTCTGATTATCAGCCCTTTATCAGATGTGTAGCATGCAAATATTTTCTCCCATTCTGTAGGTTGTCTGTTCACTCTAGTGATAGTTTCCTTGGCTGTGCAGAAGCTTTTCAGTTTGATCAGGTCCCATGTATTTATTTTTGTTGCTGCTGTGATTGCTTTGGGGGACTTCTTTATAAATTCTTTGCCTAGGCCAATGTCCATAAGAGTTTTTTCAACGTTTTCTTTGAGAATTCTTATGGTTTCATGTCTTAGGTTTAGATCTGTTATCCATTGTGAGTTGATTTTTGTGAGATGTGAGAGGTGTGGGTCCAGTTTCAGTCTTCTACATATGGCCATCCAGTTTTCCCAGCACCATTTGTTGAATAGGGAATCTTTTCTCCAATGTATTTTTTTTTTGGAATTTGTCAAAGATCAGGTGACTGTATGAGGTTGGTTTTATATTTGGGTTCTCAGTCCTGTTCCATTGGTCTACGTGTCTGTTCTTGTGCCAATACCATGCAGTTTTGGTTACTATAGCCTTGTAGTATAGATTGAAGTCTGGTAGATAGATGCCTCCCAATTTTTTCTTTTTGCTTAAGATTGCTTTCACTAGATGGGGTCTTCTCTGGTTCCACACGAAGCGTAGAATTATTTTTTCTAGATCAGAAAAAATGATGTTGGTATTTTGATAGGGATTGCATTGATTCTGTAAATCAATTTAGGTAGCAAAGCCATTTTTACTATGTTGACTCTGCCTATCCAAGAGCATGGTTGGGCTTTCCATCTATTTACATCCTCTGCAATTTCTTTTCTCAGTGTTTCATAATTTTCTCTATATAGGTCTTTGACCTCCTTAGTTAGATATGTTCCTAAATATTTAATTTTCTTTGGTGCTACTGTGAAAGGTATTGCATCCTTAATTTGTTTCTCGGCTTGATTGTTAGTAGCATATATGAAGGCTATGGAATTGTGTGTATTAATTTTGTATCCTGAGACTTTGCTGAATTCATTTATCAATTCCAGTAATCTCTTGGTTGAATCTTTGGGGTTTTCTATGTATAATATCATATCGTCTGCGAATAGTGAAATTTGACCTCTTCTGCCTCCATCTGGACACCCCTAATTCCTCTGTCTTGTCTAATTGCTGTGGCCAGGACTTCCAGCACTATGTTGAAAAGAAGTGGAGATAGTGGGCACCCTTGTCTGTTGTCAGTTTTAAGGGGGAATGCTTTCAATTTTTCCCCATTCAGTATGATATTGGCTGTGGGTTTATCGTGTATGGTTTTAATGGTTTCTAGGAATGAGCCATCTATGCCTATATTGTTAAGAGTTCTTATCATAAAAGGATGCTGGATTTTGTCAAAAGCCTTTTCTGCATCTATTGAAAGGATCATATAATTTTTGTTGTTGCTTTTATTTATATGGTGAATTACATTTATAGATTTGCATATGTTGAACCATCCCTGGATCTCAGGAATAAAGCCCACCTGATCGTGATGAATTATTTTTTTATGTACATTTGAATTCTGTTTGCAAGGATTTTATTGAGAATTTTTGCATCTATATTCATAAAGGATATTGGTCTGTAGTTTTCTTTTCTTGTTGTGTCCTTTCCCGGCTTTGGTATCAAGGTGATATTGGTTTCGTAGAATGAGTTTGGGAGGATTCCATCCTTCTGTATATTTTCAAATAATTTCTGCAGTATAGGCACCAGTTCTTCTTTGTAGGCTTGGTAGAATTCAGGTGTGAACCCATCTGGTCTGGGACTTTTTTTGTGAGTAGATTTTTTATTACTGCTTCAATTTCGGTGCTTGATATTGGTCTGTTTAGAAATTCTGTTCTTCCTGGTTGAGCCTAGGGAGGTAGTATGTTTCTAAGAATTTGTCTATTTCCTCCACGTTTTCGTGTTTGTGGGCATAGAGATTTTTGTAGTATTCGAAGATGATGTTTTGTATTTCCGTGGTATCAGTTGTGACTCCTCCTTTTTCATTTCTAATGGAGCTTATTAGAGTCCTTTCCTTTCTGCTTCTGGTCAACCTGGCAAGTGGCCTGTCTATTTTGTTTATTTTTTCAAAGAACCAACTTTTCATTTTATTAATCTTCTGTATTGTTCTTTTGTTCTCGATTTCATTTAATTCTTCTCTGATTTTGGTTATTTCTTGTCTTCTGCTGGCTTTAGGATTACTTTGCTCTTCCTTTTCCATTTCCTTAAGATGATTCATTACTTTACTGATTTGTGACCTTTCTGTCTTTTGGATGTGGGCATTTAAGGCGATAAGTTTTCCTCTCAGGACTGCTTTTGCTGTATCCCACAGATTTTGATAACTTGTGTCCCCGTTATTGTTTAGTTCAAAGAATCTTTTGATTTCCATTTGAATCTCCTCCTTGACCCAACAGCAATGGATTGCTTAGTTTCCAAGTTTTTGGATGAAGATGTGAGTTTCTGTTGGAATAGATTTCTAATTTTATTCTGCTGCAGTCTGAAAAGATACATGGTATGATTTCTATTTTTGTGAATTTGTTTATATCTGTTTTGTGGCCTAGGATGTGGTCAATTTTAGGGAAAGTTCCATGAGCTGATGAGAAGAATGTATATTCAGTGTTATTTGGGTGGAGTGTTCTGTAGATATCTGTCAGGCCTGAATGTTCTAGAGTCCTGTTTAGGTCTTTTATTTCTCTATTTATTTTTTGTTTGGAGGATCTGTCCAGTTCTGTCAGTGGGGTGGTGAAGTCCCCTGCTATTATGGCACTGCTGCTTATTATGTTGTCTAGATCTAGCAGTATTTGCTTTATGTACCTGGGTGCTCCTGTGTTGGGTGCATAAATGTTTAGGATTCTTAAATCCTCTTGTGAGATTTTTCCCTTCACCACTATATAGTGTCCATTTTTGTCCTTCTTTACTTTTGTTGCTTTAAAGTTTATGTCATCTGAAATGAGGATGGCTACTCTAGATTTCTTTTGGTTTCCATTAGCCTGAAAAATTGTATTCCATCCTTTCACCTTGAGTCTGAATGCGTCTTTGTGTGTAAGGTGTTTTTCCTGAAGACAACAGATACTTGGCTTGCATTTTTTAATCCATTCAGCCAGCCTATGTCTCTTCAATGGGCAGTTCAAGCCATTTACATTTATTGAGAGAATTGATATTTGGGGTAAATTTCTGATTATTCTATTGGGTGGTGTCTTTTGTTTTACCTCTTGCATCATTGTGGAATCTGGTTTCTGGGGTTTTAGCTTTTGCATAGTTTTACATATGTGGGTGTCTGTTGTTCTGGTTAGTGTATAATGCAGGTCTAAGCACTTCCTGCAATGCCGGTCTGGATTTCACAAATTCTATCAGTGATTGCTTATCTGGAAACGTCTTTATTTCTCCCTCATATAAGAAGCTTAGTTTGGCAGGATACAGAATTCTGGGTTGCCCTTTGTTTCGTTTTAGGAGATTGATGATGTCTCCCCATTCCCTTCTGGCTTGTAAGGTTTCAGCTGAGAAATCTGCAGTTAATCGGATTGGTTTCCCTTTGTAGGTTACCTGCTCTTTTCGTCTTACAGCTCTGAGGAGAGCCTCTTTTGTGTTTACTTTGGTCAGTCTAATAATTATGTGGCATGGTGAATGCCTTTTCACGTTGACTCTCCCAGGAATCCTGTGTGCTTCTTGTACTTGGATATTGAGATTTCTGGCTAAGCCATGGAAATTTTCCTCAATTATTCCTTCAAATAAATTTTCCAGCCCCCACGAATTTTCTTCCTCTCCCTCAGGAATACCTATGATCTTTATGTTTGGCCTCTTTACATAATCGCATATTTTTTGTATGCTTTTTTCCTGCCTCTTGTTTTTGTGTTCTCTCTCTTTGGCTGATTTATTTAGAGCATAGGAGTTGTCTTCTAGCTCTGAAATTCTTTCCTCTGCATGGTCCAGCCTATTCTTAAGGCTTTCCACTATGTTTTGTAGATCCTTGAATGCTTCTTTCATCTCTAGGATTTCTATTTGATTTTTCCATAATATTTCTATTTCTTTGGAGAATTTTTCATTCATTTCTTGCATTTTTCTTCTGGTTTCTTTGAGCTGGGATTCAATTTTCTCTTGAATTTCATTGAGCTTTCTTATAATCCATAAACGAAATTCCTCATCTGTCATTCTACCCATTTCATTTGGGTTGGTATCCATTGCTGAGGAACTGATGGTTTCTTTTGGGGGTGACTTTTCACTCTGATTTTTCATGTTCCCTGAGTTCTTTTGCTGGTTTTTTCTCATCTGGCCTCTTGGTCGAGAGCTGGGGGTATTAGAGCTAGTTTATGGCCCTGTCACCAGGCCCACAATTTTATTCCTTGGCAAAGCCAGGGAGAGAAGTAGTGGCCTGTATTGCCTTAGGTGTATTTTAGCAAGTTTGGTGGATCTTGAGTTAACTCTGACCTGTGGTCTTCTCCTCTTCCCAGTGGAGTGTGGTGAGAATGACCTCCCAGCTTGGGCTCTAAGCTAATGAATTGTACTTGAAGATATGAGTCCACAGCTCCCTATTAGCTAGGTATTGTGTTATGTCCGTGGCAGACTCTGATCCCCCAATGGGGGTATGTGAGAGCCCCGTGCTTTGGGAGGGGCCTTGTATCTCTTAGGGATTACTTTGACCCTGATCCTCCTGAGGTGAACATAGAAACACAATTTCTTTTGGGTGCAGTGTGAGAGCTGAATTGGGAAAATTCTACACAGCTCAGAGTTGCTTATCTAGCCACGTGTGTCTTCCCTTCTGATGTGTGTCTCCGTGTGATACTGGTTGATAGGGGGATCTCCAATTGTGCACCCCTTTTCCACCACTAGACCACAAGGTGAGACAGGTGGCCGTCTCGATCCCCAGCAGTCTCCACTGGGGGGATGTTCCCATGGGGAGGGGGGAATAGTGGCCACTGGAAGCGCTCTTGGATGGTGTGAAATTCCCTATTGAAATGGGCAGGATTATGGGGAGCTTCTCTGGTTCAGCCTGTGGCTCTTGAGGTATTTGGTTGTCATGAGAATGAGCAGTTATATCAAATGAGTCACTATAGCCAGCAACCTTCAAAATTAGCGATCTCTGGGATACAGGAGGGCTGGGACCTGAAGGGCGGGCACTAGGACCAGCAGATAGTGGACTTGTCGGAGGCCAAAGCCGGGATAGCAGGACCAGATGGACAAGCTGCAAGCTGTTTCCAATACACAAAGGTCCTACCACTACAGCTCCGGGATCTCATCCCACCTGGAACCCACGGATGCAGCTGTCCCTGGCCACCAAAGGCAAAGCCTGTCTCGCCCCAGCAGAAGAGCCCTGGGCTGGGGCGGGGCAGAGCTAGAGATGCGGCTCACAGCTCCAGGCAGGCGGCTTCCAAGATGGCTGCCGCCACCAGCCTGGCGCACAGCCGGGCTCTGATCGCGCCCGGAGCGCAGCTCTTCTCTGCTGGCCGCGGCAGCTGCAATTGCTAGCAACCTCTAAGGGCGTGTCCTGCTCTCCGTTAAACTCCTGGGCCCAGTCCCGCTGACTTCTAGTGGCACAGTGCCGGCCTGCGGGTCCCCGCACACTGTCCTGGGAAGCTGTATTTCCTCCCAGTGTGATCCCCAGCCCTGCGCGGTCTGTGTATACTGCCGCTGAGAGTTGTGTTTGGCTTTCAAGTTATTCCATCTCCACAGGGTCTGTTGCCTTGTGCAACCGCCCTGCCCCAACTCTGGGCTTGTCCCTGACTGAGTGGATGGGGAGGTGTGTAACTGCTTGGGGGGCAGGTCGCGCTGCGCGGACCTGGTGAGCACGTCCTTCTCACGCTCTGGGCTCTATTGTGCTCCATGCGCCCTCCGATCTTTGTGAAAATTTTGTACCTGTTTTCTTGGGCTGGGCGTTCCGCGTTGTTTCTCTGTAATTCGCAATGATGTTTTCAGAGTGAGTGGTCCATGCTCACATGTAACCGCTGGCATTCTTCACCTCCTTCCCTGGGAGCGGTGTGGTGGAAGGACTCTATCAGACCGCCATTTTTCCTCTCCTGCATTGATTCTTTAAATAACTTTAGGTAGTATAGACATTTTGACAATTTTGATTCTACCAATCTAAGAGCATGGTAGGGTTTTCCATGTGTTTACATCCTCTCCAATTTCTTTTCTTATTGTTTCATAGTTCTCTGTATATAGGTCTCTCACCTCCTTAGTTAAATATTTCCTAAATATTTAATTTTCTTTGGTGCTATTGTGAAAGCTATTTAATCTTTGAATTGTTTCTCAGCTCGAGTGTTATTGGCATATATTAAGGCTACTGATTTGTGTGCATTGATATTGTATCCTGAGACTTTGCTGAATTCATTTATCAATTCCAGGCATCTTCTGGTTGAATCTTTTGGGTTGTCTAGATATAATATCATATCATCAGTGTAGAGTGAAAGTTTGACCTCTTCTACCCTCATTTGGACACCCCTGATTCCTCTGTCTTGTCTGATTGCTCTGGCAAAGAGTTCCAGCACTATATTGAATAAAAGTGGAGATAGTGGACAAATTCTTAGAAACACACTACCTCCGCAGGCTCAGTCAGGAAGAAATAGAATTCCCAAACAGACCAATATCAAGTACCAAAAGTGAAGCAGTGATAAAAAATCTTCCAAAAAAAAAGTCCTGGACCAGACGGGTTCATGCCTGAATTCTATGAAACCTACAAAGAAGAACTGGTGCTTATACTGCAGAAATTATTCCATAACATCAAGAAGGATGGAATCCTCCCAAACTCATTCTACAAATCCAATATCACATTGATACCAAAGCCAGGAAAGGACACAACAAGAAAACTACAGACCAATATCCCTTATGAATAGAGATGCAAAAATTCTCAATAAAATCCTAGCAAACTGAAGTCAGATGTACATCAAAAAAAAAAATTCACCACAATCATGCGGGCTTCATCCCAGAGATGCAGGGATGGTTCAACATAGACAAATCTATAAATGTAATTTGCCGTATAAATAAACACAAGAATAGACTATATGATCCTCTCGATAGATGCAGAAAAGGCTTTTGACAAAATTCGGCACCCTTTTATGATAAGAACTCTTAACAATATAGGCATAGATGGCTCATACCTCAAAATTATTAAAGCCATTTTTGGTAAACCCACAGGCAATATAATACTGAACTTGGAAAAATTGAAAGCATTCCCCCTTAAAACTGGAACCAGACAAGTTTGCCCAGTGTCTCCACTTCTGTTTGTTTGTTTGTTTGTTTTATTGGTTTCTTCATTGATGCTGAATCAAAGTAGTGAAAGCAGACATGCCTGTGTTGTTCCTAATCTCCTGGGGAAATCATTCAGGTTTTCACCATGACATGGGTTGGCTGTATGTTTATCATATATACTCTTTATCATGCTTAAGAAGTTCCCTGGTATTCTTAGTTTACTGAGAGTATTTTTTCTTTTTACTCAGGAATGAATGTTGAATTTTTCAAATGCCTCCATCTACTGAGATGATCGTATGTTTCCTCTCTTTGAGTTTGTTAATGTGGTTAATAGCAGTGATTTTTCTCTCATTATTAAATTTTATTTCAGAATATTAAGGGGGGGTACAAATGCTTTTGATATATGGCTTGAATCTGGGCTGTAAATGTGCCCATCCCCTAAATAGTGTTCACTGTACCCGTTAGGTGGGGTTTTGCCCCTTCCATCCTTCCCTCTCCCCATTGATTGATTTCCAATGACTATTACTTCCCTCTGTGCACTCGTGTGCCCCTCATTTAGTTCTAATTTATTAGAGAGTACATGTGGTGCTTGTTTTTCCATTCTTGAGCAATTTCACTTAGGATAATTGTCTCCAGTTCCTTCCATATTGCTGCAAAAGACATTAATTCATCCTCTTTTATGGCTGAGTAGCACTCCACATTTGTCAATCCACTCATGAATTGATGGGCACTTGGGTTGATCCCACATCTTTGTAATTGTGAATTGTGCTGCACTAAACATTCGAGTACAGGTGCCTTTTTGATAAAATAACTTCTTTACTTTTCAGTAGATACCCAGTAGTGGGAATGCTGGATCGAATGGGAGGTCTACTTTTAGTATTTTGAGAAATCTCCATACTGTTTTCCACAGGGGTTGTATGATACTAATTTGCAGTCCCACCAACATTGTATAAGCATTCCTTTCTCTCTGCATCTATTCTTTTTAATAAAAGCCATTCTAATAGGAGTAAGGTGATATTTCATTGTGGTTTTAATTTGCATTTCCTGATGATTAGTGATGTTGAGCATTTTTTCATATGTTTGTTAACCATTTGTCTATCATCTTTTGAAAATCTTCTGTTCATGTCTTTTGCCCACTTTTTAAAGGGGTCGTTTGCTTTTTTCTTGCTGATTTGTTTGAGTTCTTTATAGATTCTAGTTATTAGCCCCTTATCAGATGTGTGGATTGCTAATATTTTCTCCCTCTCTATAGGTTGTCTATTTGCTCTGTTGATTATTTCCTCAGCTATGTGGAAGCTTTTTAATTTAATCAAATCCCAGTTATTTATATTTGTTGCTGCTGTAATTGCCATTGGGGTCTTAGTCATAAATTCCTTGCCTAGACCAATATCTAGAAGATTTTTTCCTACATTTTCTTCTAGAATTCTTATGGTTTCATACCTTACATTAAAGTCTTTTATCCATCTTGAATTAATTTTTGTGAGAGGTGAGAGAGAGGGGTCCTATTTTATTCTTTTGCATGTGGCCATCCAATTTTCTCAGTCCCACTTATTGAATAGGGTTTCTTTCTTTTTCCCAGTGTGCATTGTTGTCTGCTTTGTCAAAGATCAGTTGGCTGTAGGTAGATGGTTTTATATCTGGGGTTCCCTATTCTGTTCCATGAGTCTATATCTCTATTTTTGTACCAATACCATGCCATTTTGGTTACTATAGGCTTATAGTATAGTTTGAAGTCTGGTAATGTGATACCTCCAGATTTATTTATTTTTTTTTTTTTGTTTGTTCATTGCTTAGGATTGCTTTGGCTGTTTGGGGTTTTTCTGGTTCCAAAGAAACTGCAGAATTGTTTTTTCTAGATCTGTGAAATATGCTGTTGGTATTTTATGGGGAATTCATTTAATCTGTAAATCACTTTGGGTAGTATGGAAATTTTAACAATGTTGATTCTACTGATCCATGAACAGCTTGTCATATGCAATCTTTCCTCAGTGTTTTATAGCTCTCCTTGTAGAAATCTTTCACATTGTTGGTTAAGTATATTCTTAGGGATTTTACTTTATTATTTTTTGTACCTATTGGGAATGGTATTGCATCTTTGATTTGACTCTTAACTTAACTGTTATTGGTATATAGAAATGCTACTGATTTGCATACATTGCTGAGACTTTGCTGAATTTATTTATCACTTCCAGGAATCTCTTGGTGGAGTCTTTAGGGTTTTCCAGATAGAAGATCAAATCATCAGTGAAAAGCAATACTTTGACCTCCTCGTTTTCATTTCATATACCCTTTATTTCTTTCTTTTGTCTGATTGCTCTGACTAGGACTTCCAGCATTCTGTTGACTAGAAGTGGTGACAGTGGGCATTCCTGTCTTGTTCCAGTTATTACTGGGAATGCTTTCAACTTTTCCGCATTCAGTATGATGTTGGCTATGTGTTTGTCATATATGGCTTTTATCATTTTTAGATATGTTTCTTCTATGCCTAGTTTCTTGAGAGTTTTTATCATGAAAGGGTGCTAGATTTTGTCCAATGGTTTTCTGCATCTATTGAGATGGTTGTATGGTCTTTGTTTTTGCTTCTGTTTGTGTGGTGAATCACATTTATTGATTTACATATGTTGAACCATCCTTATATCCCTGGTGAAGCCCACTTGGTCATGGAGGATTATTCTTTTGATGTGCTGTCAAATTCTGTTTGCTAGCATTTTATTGAGGATTTTTGTGTCATATCCATAAGGGATATTGGTCTGTAGTTTTCTTTTTGTGTGTGTGTCCTTTCCTGACTTTGGTATCAAGGTGATACTGGTTTCATAGAATGAGTTGGGGAGGATTCCCTCTTTCTCAATGTTATGGAATAATTTCTGCAGTATGGGTACCAGTTCTTCTTTTCAGGCCTCATAGAATTCAGCTGTGAATCCATGTGGTCTGGGGCTATTTTTTGTTGCAAGATCTTTTATTACTACTTTAGTCTCACTGCTTATTATTGATCTCTTCAGGAATTCTGTTTCTTCCTGATTGAGTCTTGGAAGGTTATGTGTTTCCAGGAAATTGTCCATTTCCTCAATGTTTTCTAGTTTATGTGTGCAAAGATTTTTGCAGTATTCACAGATGTTTTTTATTTCTCTGCTATCGGTTGTAATATCTGCTGTTTCATTTCTGGTTGAGCTTATTTCAATCTGTTCTCTTTTATTTCTAGTTAAACTTCAAGAATTATATCAATTTTGTTTATCTTTTCCAAGAACCAACTATTTGTTTCACTGACCTTATGTATTATTTTTTTGTTTTCCAATTTCATTTAGTTCTGCTCTTGACTTTTGTCATTTGTTTTCTTCTGTTGGCTTTGGGATTCATTTGCTCTTCCTTTTCTATTCCTTTAAGATATGGTATTAGGTTACTAATTTGTGATCTTTCTGAACTTGTGATGTGGGCATTTAAGGCTATGAATTTTCCCCTTAGACATGCTTTTCTTATTCCCATAATTTTCAATAACTTGTGTCCCTTTTGTCATTCAGTTCAAGGAATCTTTGATTTCCATCTTAATTTCATTATTGACCCAATAATTGTTCAGTAGCAGGTTGTTTAATTTCCATGACTTGGTGTATAATTTAGTGTTACTCTTAGAATTGATTTCTAGTTTTAATCCACTACAGTCTGAGAAAATGGTATGATTTTGGTTTTTGTAAATTTGTTGAGATGTGTTTTGTGGCCTAAGATATGATCAATCTTGGAGAATGTCCCAAGTGCCAATGAGAAGAATGTACATTCAGTAGATTTGGGGTAGAACATTCTGTAAATATCTGCTAGGTCCCTTTGTTCTAAGATCCCATTTAAGTCCAGTGTTTCCTTATTTATTTTGTGCTTTGATCCGATCCCCACCACATCTGTTTTCTGGTGCAATAACAATTTACAGACTCCATGTAGGTCCCCAGTCCATCCAGGTGGAGGTCTACGGTGGTGGATGGAGCCCTCCCACAACTTGGCCATAATGCCAGTGAGGTGATCGTGGCGCTCTAATGTTCTATCCTCCTAATCTTTCCTGCATATACTTTGATCTTGTCAAATGTATTTCGCTGTTACCTATTTTTTTCCCCATGGAGTGTCCTGCGTTGCTTCTCTGTGAGTTCACGGTGTTCCTTCTGAGAAATGCTATCTGTAGGTAGGCACCTGCTTTCAGTTTACTCTTCTTTCCTTGAGAGCAGTGGGCTTGCGAGCTGCTTCTGGTCTGCCATCTTTGTTTCCTCCTGGGGTCTCCTTCTGATGGTAGCTTCAGGATAAATTCTTCCAGTGTCAGTGAACTGGCCCAAGGCCTACACCTGCTGGCAGCCACTGGGGAAACTTTCCCTGGGTGGAGTGGTGTGCTTGCAATTTGCTTGGTGCCAGCTTCCTTCCCTTCAGTGGTGGCTTGTCCATGCACTGGCAGCACAAAGAGGTTGGGGGGTGCTCATTCAGGGCTTGGGGCCAGGACCAGGTCACCCTGTGGATTGCTTGGTGCTGCATCCACCCCACCAGGCTCCAAGCCTCTTGGGGGTTGATTTCTAGGAAAATCTTGCTCCTTCTTGTAGTCCTCTGCAACTTCTTCCCATGGAATCTCTGGTAGGTTCTGACACTTTTGCCCCAGAGTTACACCTGAAGTGTTTTTCTAAACTAAAACTTTTGCTTCTTTCTGAGATGATCTGATGACTGCTGTATCTAGGCAGCCATCTTGCCTTGGACCCCCTAACAGTGATTTTTGAATGTTAAACCAACCCTGCATTCCTGGGATACACCCCATTTGTTCATGACGTATATCATTGGATTCAATTTGCTGGAGTTTTTTGAGGATTTTTTTAAAGACATGATTATTTAGAGCACTTGTGGAGAAGAAGGTACAGAGATTTCCTGTATCCCTGTACTCCCACACATGGATAGCCTTCTCTGTTATCAGCATCCCTCACCAGGATGAAACAGTTGTTAGTGATCGATAAACCTACATACATTGACACATCATAATCACCCAAAGTCCATAGTTTTTGTTTGGGTACACTCTTGGTGTGGTAAATTCTGTGGGTTTTGACAAAGCTATAATGCCATGTATCTGTCATTATAGTATCATAAAGAGTATTTCCACTGCCCTAATAATCCTCTGTGCTCTGCCTACTTATGCTTTCCTGCCCTCCCCAACCCCTGGCAACCACTGATCTTCTTAGTATATATAGTATATCCATAGTGTTGCCTTTTCCAGAATGTCATATGGTTGGAATCATACAGTAAATAGCCTTTGAGGTTGGTTTCTTTCACTTGGTAACACCCATTTAAGGTTCTTCCATAGCTTTTCATGGCTTCATAGCTCATTTCTTGTTAGCACTCAGTAATACTCCATTGTATGGCTGTAGCACAGTTAGTTATATTCACAGATTGGAGATATCTTGGTTTATCCAAAAATGTGTTGAACTTTTACAGCCATGCTCATGAGGGAGCTTTCTTTTTTGTAATAGCAAGGATGTGGCCATTTTTTCCTTCAATTTTTTCCCCCTCTATCTGTGCTCATCCCTCTGTGGGGTTTTATATATATTAGTTACTTAATGTTTTCTCATAGTTCACTGATGTCTCAAATTTATGAATCTTTTCTTTTCTGATGTCTAATATGTGTTTATTTCCATTCAGTGTCATTTTCTTTTCTGACATTGTAATTTGCACCTCTACAATTGCAGTTTGGTTTTGTAAAAAATATCTCCATGCCTCTACTCATCTTCTTGAAATTTATTTTGGGATACGGTTGAGTTACTTATAAACAGCTTGATCCTTTCTGGTCTTGCCTTCATGATTTGGGCTAATACCTGACTCCTAAGCAAGACCTTTCTGATTATTCATTGCCCTGTAAAGTATGAGTTTTTGCAGCCTGGCTTATGGGAATGGACACTCTTCCTGGCCCTGTGCGAGCACCAGGAATGGTTTCCTCTACTAGTTTAGATGATTTTCCCCCCTTGTTCTTAGATAGTTCTGTAGCACCCATGCACTCACTGTTCATTCCTCTACTAAGTACCCAAGAGGGTCTCTCTGCAGATTTCCAGGGTTCTTTCCCTGTGCTTATCTCTATTCTACAGTGTTCTGTCCTGTGATCCCTGTCTGTCTTGGTTTTACCAGACTCTCAGCTTCATCACACCAACTCAGGGAGTCTGGTGGACTCTATTTCAGCTTTTATTCCCTTCATCATTGCCTGGAATCTCTGTCAATGCAGGGAGGTGGGGCATCCCCATGCTTACTTCATTTGTACCCTGTCTTTCAAGGATCATGATCTTTATTGCCTGAAGTCCACTGTCTTTAAAATCATTGCTTAATGTACTTTGTCTGTTTTTGTGTTGTTTGTTTCAGGTAAGAAGGTAAATCAGCACCTGTTGCTCCATCTTGGCTAGAAGCAGATTGCAGTAGAGCTTCAGCACATGCCATGGATTGCCTAGAATGTTTTTCTTCCCTCTTTGCTTAGGTGCTTCCTTCTCATCCTTCATTTCTCCATGTAGCCATCTCTTCCACAGAGAAATCTTCCCTGGGCCCAGTAGAGATGAAATTCTCTTATGTGATCATAGAAGTCTGTTTTCTTACAACATCTATCTGGATTTATAGTTGTCACTTTTTTGCTTTTGTTCTTCACTACATGTTAAGTGTTAAACAAGGTCTTGTCTGTTTTATCTTCAGAGCTTAGTATAATGTCTTCCACATTGTAGACACTCAATAGATTAATATATTGGTTCAGTGCATGAATGAGTGATTGTTGTTAATAAAATGCATTGTAGTCTTTTATATCCAAAAAGTACTCACGTATTTTATTTCCATCTTGTTTTCTCCATAATTCAGATTCTGGTAGCCTGATGAAAGTGCAGGATGCATTTCTTTCCAGTAAAAGAGTACTAGAACTTACTCAAAATCACTGTGAATGACTTACAGAAAAAATGGAAAAAGTGGAAAATAAGGTTGGAGCTATCCAAAACAGCTATCCAAAACAAGGAGCTATCCAAAACAGAAGAAATAAAATTATAGTTACAGCATCAAAAAGTTGTATGGGAACATGAACTCTGCACTGTGAGGTATGACATCCTAGTTTTAAAGAAATATTTGTACTGTTTACTTTACACTAAAGATATGTAATTGCCAACTTACCTTCTGGGATTAAACAGGAGAAAACTCTTTTGGTGTTATAGAGTGTGAAATTTTTCAAAATAATATAATAAGTTCTTACCTGTGAATATAATAAGTTTTACCTGTGAATACTTCTACTAATAATAAATGCATACTCTTTTAAATCATATTATGAATGACTATATATCAGTCCCCCATATGGAAATCTCATTATTTAAAACATTATATTTTGGGTTTAAAATTTTTTTGTTTTTTAATTAATGCTACAAAGCACATCTTTGATATAAATCTTTTTCTATGTTTCTAATTATTTGCTTTGAAGAAATTCTTCAACATAGACCTGTTTTGTTAAAGTATAGGAATTTAAAAAAATAGGTCCATGGTCAATATTTCTAAATTTGGTTCTCAAGAAAATTTACATTAATTTACAATTCAAGAAAGTATGAAGTGGCTATTTTTCTGAACTCAGAATAATTTTTAAAACATATGTACAGCTTTATTCTGAATATGTGTGGAATAAAAAGTAAAATGGAAAGTGATTAATGATTAGTTTATTCAATCTCTCTCTCTCCTTCCAGATAAAATTGGTTTAAAGGTCTATGTTGAAAACTCATATTATCCTATATTGTTTAATTAAATATTAGATGCTGTCTTGTTCCAAAAGGTATTTTAAATTGTTCATAGAATACATAATCATGAACAAGACAAGTTGAAAGTGTTATCAAACAAAGAAACACAAAAAGTGTGGGGTAGCAGATATTAGACTTCTTAGGCTAGTGTCAGGTTATAGTAATCTGTAGATGTAGGTTGTAAGAAAGACTTTTGAAGGTGCTATATTACACTGTAAATTACTGTTAGGGATTCCTGCAATATTTCATGAGGATGCAAATGTATTTCTAGTGAATGTATAAATTTGTTTATAAACAGTAACTTTTTAAAATTAGTTAACTTAAAATGATCTGTTCTACTTGAGGAGTATTTATGACTATGTGAAAAAAAGGTAATTTTCAACTTGTGCCTTTACTGAATAATTTCTGATATCCTTTTCTACAATATTTACCAGAGTTTCTAGTAACAGAAACTTACCAGTTAGCAGAATGTACTGTCATCATTACCTTTCTTTCAAGTATTAGTCCTTTGGAAGAGATTGAAGGAAAAAATTAAAATCATGAGATCTAGAAGAAAAATTCAATAACATAGTAATTTTATTAGGGTAAGAAGTTAACATATGAAGAGGCAGATCATAAAATGAACTTTTTATTTTCTCACAAAACAAATTTTAAGATAAGCATATGTAACTGCAGATTTACCTTAAAAGAAGAAGACAAGAAATGCAGATATTTTATATGAACAAATTTGGGAAGTGTTAAGAAGAAAAGAAAAGGAATATAAGAAAGAAGTTCAAGTGAAACAACAATTTGAACTGACTCTGAAAAAGCAAAATAAGGAATTCTGGACAGCATAGTATATATACACATATATATATATAGTATAGTGGTGGTGGTGGCATATTTGGACCATGGGATAAAATAATGTTCTTAAATCAACTCCATTTCTCTGCAATAGTCAAGTAGTGACAGTCACAATGCCCTCACCCAAAGAAGAGGCTTTTAATGTTCTCAGTAAGAATGGATGATATTTTTATAATCTCAAAGCCCTTTCTACTAACAATACATGTTCTAGTTTTTGGAAGTGTTTTCATCCCCCTTGATGTATTAATGGAGAGGTTAGTTTATTACTTCCACTGATAGGTATGGAGGAAATGTACAGCTGGTTCAGAGACCATATTTGGGATGTCATTCTCCTCACTTTTGAGAAGGGTAACAGTTTGCTCCAAGTAGTAGCTTATTTTAGTACAAAGAGCTTTTGAAAACAATAGTATGCACTAGTATATACTTAGTAACAATTTGTTAATAAATATTTTGTTCCTACTAAAATAGTTCAGTGTATTTTTCCCTATTTCACATTTATTAGTGCTTCAGACATTATAAAGAGGAAACAAAAGTTGTTGCTATGGCAATTCATGATTTTCTGAGAAATCTCAAGATTTTCTAGTTATACCATTTGATTTTAATAAAGTTACATTTGTTTTTAAATTAACATCAGTTGTACTTGATTTTAGCACAGAAGACTGTGATTTATGGAGAAGCCACGAAGGGGTAAACCTGCAGCTGTCTGCATGGTTAGACTCTGCCTTTCTAATTGTGTAACTCATGTTTCAAATTGTATAAAATGAGTTCACTGAATGCTAGAAGTTTCTTATACAATGCATGAATTTTATTAACATCATAAAATTTATAAAAGTAGACTACTATAAATATTTAAAGTGAAGAACTTAAAGGACTTTGGGAAAAGACTAAAGCTGGGCAATTTTCACTGTGCTAAGTATAGTAGATACGAGTCGTATACCATGGTTTTATGTGTTAATTAGAAGTGTTCCATCTTTTGATTTGTTGTAATTTAGGAATCGTCATTTATGCCTTTAGTTTGTAAAATTCCGGAGGTTTTTCATTTCTGGATCTAAATTCTTATGATTTCTTTTGTTCTTCATGGATTTATCTCAATAAATTTATCGATTCTTTCGTTGGATATCTTTGCAACCTTTCAGTTTCAAATACATTCTTTCAATTGGGGATATTGAACGCTTGTATTGGAAACCTGACAGGTTTCTTTTCATTCAGGGACTCATATAGGAAAGATTGATCATACATAGAAATTCCTGTTACTTAGAATTGTCCAGCAAGAGAGAGAAGAAAAAGAATTACATAAAACAAAAAAAAATTGACAAATTGTAAGAGAAAGAATAAACATGAAATGAGAACCAGAAAACGGACAATAATCTAAGGACAAGGAAATTGTGAAGATGATGTTAGACAGTGTGAATACATGCAAGGTTTAACTAAAAGACAACAGAAGTGGAAAGCACAATGAAACCCCTTTTGATGACTGCCCTACATGGATCGATGAAAGTGAGACATCAAAAAGACACCTAGAATTTACTTTCCAGAGAGCAAGAGATGAGTGGTTTCACTCACAAGACAAAATAAACTTTTATGAGTTGAATCCAAAAGAAAACAATGAAATTATTTCTCAAAAACTTTCTAAAGCAGAAAGTAAGATCAATAACCTAGAAACTGAGCTCCATCACACAAAAGATGTCCTCAGAGAAAAGACACTGGTTTTAGAAGGTGCAAAAAGAGACCTAAGGCAAACACAGTGTCAAATGAAGGAAATGGAACAAAGGTATCAAAATGACAAAGGCAAAGTGAATCCATGAATTGGCAAGAAGGAATCTTTAGAGAAGAGATGATGTCAACTGCAAAGAGAAAATATGTTGCTTCAACAGCAACTGGATGCTGCTCACAACAAAGCTGACCAGAAATGCAAGATTGTAAATAATATCCATGACAAATTTGAGGATATTGTGAAAAAGAACCTCAAGCTGAGAGTGAAAAGCAAATTCTACTGCTAGAAGGAAAACTTCAGGAGTTAATCAATGAATGTGGTCATTTAAAAGAAAGAATGTATCATTGTGAACAAGAGAATGTAGAAAGAGAAGTAAGTATCAAAAATGGTAAATGTTTTTCAAATCTCCTGAAAGAAAAATTTGGGGTAATATTTGGTTGTGGCTAAATGTTGAATCTGGTTGGATATAAAACTATCTAGATGATAAAAGTATTTGCTGTATCAGCCTAGAAACATACCTTGTTTCCAGCAAATAAAAGTTAGAGCTGAGAGATGCTTTTTTTGAGGGAAGACATTGTGTCACCTATGAAACTCTAAGAGGTTAAGTTTCAAGTAAGTGAGCTACTTTGACAGTTAAGTCCAGATTTCAGAGATGGACTGAAATTTCTATATTGACAATATAGACATATTAATAATGTAATAATGTAGACTTACACTGCTGAAAATACAATTTTAATGTCTTTATGTGTACCATTTTAAGAACATGATAAAGCAGATACTTGGAAATGTTTGTACCTGAAGTGAGTATTATGAAATTAAGATTCAAGTAAGTGAGCTACTTTGACAGTTAAGTCCAGATTTCAGAGATGGACTGAAATTTACTGTTGTATCTTGTAGTACTCTTCCTTCAGTAGCTTTTTACATATTTTTGTTGGTATAATTTTATTTTAATTCATGTCAGCTTGACTTAGAAAATATTTCAATCTCAAATTATGTACTGTTATGACCTCTCAGTTCTTTAAAGCAGTTTACTATTTATTAAATCATAAATCATAATGCGGAACAAATGTGGTGAATTTTAGCAAAACTGTAATTGATTTACTCTTCCCCCTGCGGTATGTATAATTTACTTTGAATACTTTTACATGTAATTTGCTCATAAATTCCATTTCAAGGCTCAATGCCTATCATTTGGATATAACTTTGTCTAGTACAAAGATAGTTGTAGCTATTTGTGAGTTTGGCATTGTATCCCCATATTCAGACTAATGAGGTTTGGCAGGATTCTCATATAGCAGGAATGGAGTGAGTAAGGGAGAGAGTTGTAGGAGCTGAGGTGAGGGAGTGGGGTGGAGGCCAGGTATCCTAGGGCCTTTAAGGCCATTGGAATTTTACATTTACTCTGACAGAGGAATATATGGGAAGGATTTGAGCAGGCGATTGAGTATGTGAAGACTGCTGAGGTTGATTAAACTTCTAATAAAAAAGAGGGAAAGCGTTTCACAATGTAGAATTGACCATCATCAGTCCCTCCCACATACCCACTTCTTTTTGAGACTTCGTTAGATCATTGAACATTGCAAGTCCTCAGGGGATGAATGAATAGTGTGCTGAATCTGTTGATTATGTAACAGAATAACAATCTGGCAGTAAGATGACACCTTCCCGGACCTTAACTGAATTCAGTCATAAATAGGAATGAATGTGCACATGAGGAAAAGAAGGTGAATTGATGTATGTGGTGATATTTTTTCAAAGTATTTGTGTTAGAGTTAAATATTCTTAACATAGTTTAATAATAGGGTGATATAAAATTGCTAACAAACATATCTTATCAGGCAGTTGTGAGACATCTTCAACAAGAGCTGGCTAATACCATGAAAAAAAAATCAAGGTCAGAGGCTTTCATAGAGGTTTCATCATGTCACATTAATTTAGAAGATGGGACACTGGATTCAAAGAAGACAATAGACCGAATCAGAAGTCAAGTATGTATGAAATGTAACATGTCAACCATTCATCTATAGCTGGTTAAGTAACATAAAGTGTTTTAGGATAGTGATTTCAGTGGACAGCTTTCATTTGTGTTTTCATTATAATTAATTTTCTTACAGTTGTATATCCTTATAATGCACTTATTTTCTAAACTCTGTCATTCTCTCATTTTTTCTTATAATTACAAGTGTTTTTTCTTACAACAAGTTTAGGAAAGTTGAGAATTATACATCATTCTTCACAGAAGTTGAGAGCCTTTGTTGTTGTTGTTGTTGTTCAATAGTGATTTTTAGTGATTTCACTATTGCCATGGTGAGGCAAGCGAGATTTACCCAGAAGATAATGTTTTGTTTTGTTTTGTTTTTAATTAATTATTTTTATTTTTATTTATTTATTTATTTTTATTTTTTATTTTTTGGCAGTTAGAATATAGTTTATCCTTTAAGTGTAGGGGTGCATGGCTTAACCATTGCCTGGCATGGCCTTAGGTCTTGTTTATAATTTGGTTTTTTGTTTGTTTGTTTGTTTGTTTTTATTTCAGAATATTATGGGGGTACAACACTTTGGCTATATATATTGCCCATGCACTGCCCGTGTCAGAGCTACAATTGTGAACATCCCCCAAACTGTGCTTCCCCATCCATTCAGTGAGAGTTTTCCCATCCCCTCCACCCCCCCCAGAAGATAATGTTTAATGGAATGTTCCAGAAAATATTTCTTATCCTCAATTTTGAGAATGGATACAGAATCTGTGTATATTTATTTCATAGATTTCAGGAAGGCCATTAGACTGTTCTCCAAAATTCAAATGTTTAGGCAATTCACGGACTATTTCAGAATTTAGGCATTTCCTTCATCTTCCTTTCATTTTAGACGGATTGTAAAAGCATAGAAGACAAAAAGAATGAAATTAGTTCTTTTGTAGCAACATGGAATGAACTGGAGGCTATTATCTTAGAAACAGAATCAGAAAGTCAAATACCACATCTTCTCACTTGTAAGTGGGAGCTGTATAATGTGTACATATAAGCATAGAGAGTGGAATAATAGACATAGTAGACTCAGAAGGGTGGGAAGGTGGGAGTGGATGAGCGGTGAAAATTACTTACTGGATACAATGAACACCATTCAGATGATACTTACACTAAGAGCCCAGACTTTACATCTATGCAACATATCAATGTAACAGAATTACACTTGTACACTGTAAATCTATAAAAAGAAAAAACTTGTCAGAAAGCACAGAAATATTAAGATCATGTATAATATGCACATTCAAAATAGAAAATTAAGGAAATATTGATATATAATTCACATGCCATACAGTTCTCCCATTTAAAGAATACAATTCACTGTCTCCCAGTACATCCACAGAGTTGTGTAACCATCATCACAATCCATTTTAGAACATTTTCATCACCCTGAAAAGAAAGTCCATATCCCTTAGCCATCATCACCCCCCAGCCATGTCCCTCCACCTTCTGCTTCCTAGGCAACCACCATCTATTTTTTCTCTCTGTCAATTTGCTTTTGTGGACATTTCATAAAAATAGAGTCATGGAATATGTAATACTTTATGACTTTGGCTTCTTTCATAATGTTTCAGAGATCATGTGTGTTGTAGCATGTATCAATACTTTTCTTTTTTAGTTGATTAATATTCTGTTGTATGGCTGTACCAGTTACCCACTCATCAGTTGATGGATCTTTAGTTTGCTTCCACTTCTGGGCTGTTATGAATAGTGCAGCTATGAGCATTCATTTTCCAATTTACTTTGTGGACATATGTTGCTATTTCCCTGCCACTGGATTTTATCCTCAGAGTTCTTTGGGCTGGTGTCATCATCTCTCTGCCTTACTCATGCCATCCTTTCTGCCTTTTCAGTTTCCACTCATCTAAGCCTCATTTATTCAGACCTGGCACACAATTTCCCCTTCCTTGTGAAGCTTTCTCTCATTGACTTTACACTTCAGCACTTCCTTGTCTGTGCAGAACCATCTAAACCTTAATTTTACATTGGAGTCCCCTGGCTGCTCCCTAACTTAGATTCAGGGGTTGGGAAGGTCAAGGTGCTCCCTCCTGGCACGGGTGGAACAATTCCCCAGTGGGAATGTGGACCTCAGAAAGAAACTCAGTTGACCTCAGAAAGAAACTCAGTCACCCTCACCTGCATTGTGGATTCACTCCTGTTTTTCAGCCACTCCTGGCCATGGGAGCTGCTTATTTTCCTTGTCCTTCCTAGAATTTGGAGTATCCTTTTGCCTTTCTATTGAACTCCCATGTTCCCTCTTGGATAACATACTGTACCTGTGATTGTCTGCACACTATGTGGAGATAAGGCATGCTGGTAATGCTTTCTAGTCAGCCATCTTGAAAAACATTGGATCAGTACTTAATGTCTTACTGCTGATTCATATTCCATTGTGTAGACTTACCAGACATTTTATTTATCCATTCATCAGCTGATGGACTTTGGTGTTATTTCCATGTTTTGGCTATTATTAGTAATGCTGCTAGAACCTTTCATGTACAATGTTTGCATTTAGATACCTTTGCATTTCTCTTGGTCATATACTGATGAGTCAAATTGCTGGGTCATAGGAAACTCTATGCTTAACCTTTTAAAGACCTACCAGTCCATTTTCCAAAATGGCCGCACCATTTTACATTCCATCAGCTTTGTATGAGGGCTGTAATTTCTTCCCATCCTTGCCAACACTTATTTTCCATCTCTTTGCTCAAAAAAGTTTCCATCCTAAAGATGTAAAGTGATACCTCATTGTGCTTTTGATTAGCATTTCCCTAATGAGTCATGACTTTAAGCATCCTTTGATGTGCTTATTAGTCATGTGAATATCTTTTTGGGAGAAATGTCTACTCCTTTGCAGATTTTTGAATTGGATTTTCTCTTTATTTCTGAATGGTTAGTGTTCTTTGTATATCCTAGATATAAGTCCTTTATCAATATATTATCTTCACATATTTCCTCCCACCCAATGGCTTACTTTTCACTTTCAGGGAAGTTTTAAATGTTGACACAGTTGAGTAAATCTATTTTTTCTTGTGGTGTTCTTAGAAATCACTGCCAAATGCAGTCACAAGGATTGATGCCTCTGTGTTCTTCTAAGCTTTTTGTAGTTTTAACTCTTCCATTTAGCTTATATATAGAGGTCAGATGAGGAAGAATCAGTGATGGAGTTAATTTTTAGATGTGGAAATTGGAGGGAGTCCAGCTTTATTATTTTGCACTTGGATATACAATTTTCCCTGCACCAGTTATTGAAAAGACTATTCTTTTTATATTTAAGTGCTTTGTTACCCTTGTTGAAAATCAATTGATCATAAAGATGAGGGCTTAATTTTCAAATAACAATTCAAATTGTTGATCTATGTCTATCCATATGCCAGTACCCAGTCAAATTTTATGAGAACTCTTTTTCAATCATGTTGTATGTTATTGGTTTTCTTATGTAATAGTAAAAGTCAATGTAGTTAAATAAATGTCTTTAACTTCAATTTTTGCATTGTGAAGGAGCCTGTGGCCAGTTTGTGCCTTGCTGACTCCACAACATGAGGGGACATCAAGCTTAAAAAGACAGAGTCCATTCTTGCATTTTTTTCTCCATTCAAACCTTTACTCTTTCACCCAGAACCTTCCTCTTCACTCCAATTTCCATAATATCTTGCGCACAGGCTCTGCTGACTGAGTCTGATTTACTGCATTATGTTTTATCAACTCATTATAATTCATAGAATCATCTGTACATTTTTACTATCTAGGAAAGAGAATATTAGCTCTCAGTTGTCAGCTTTTCTCATTGGAAATGTGGGTAATCTGTCATCTGTCAGTTCACAGTAGATCCTCTTTCAACCTAGTACCTGGTTCTTTGTTTGACACTGGGGCTAATTGTATCCTTACTACATGTACCACAGAGGTGTAAGTGGGTGCCAGTGGTGTCAGAAGCCATGGTGGGCCATTCCCTGGGCCCCTGGGTATGGCATTCAGGTGTGCACTGATGGCCATGGGCAAGGCAGGCAAAGGCATGTACAGGAACGATCTGCGTGGCCAGCTGAGCAGACCTGTCCTCAAGCCACTGGACTGTATGCAGGGCAATAGCACTGTCCTCAGGCCCCTGAAGGTGTATCAGCCTGGGAAGGGTGTTCTGATCATCAGGAACCTCGATTGTGTATGTGGGCACTGGCAGTGGCTATAGCTAAAACAGGTGGGTTGGCCTTCTCTTCAGGCTCTCATGTGGTGCACATATGTGCTAGCTACAGCAGGTTAGACAGGCTTGTCTCAGGCTTCCCTGTGGTGCACATGAGGAAGCCAAATCTCAGGGCCCATGAAGGTGTGCACAGGTGCACATTGGCCCTGCCCTGGAGGAGGTGGGGTTACTGTCATAGGCAGTGACCACAGTCATGTGGCCCCCAGGCTCTGGGGGGCATGCACCTGGACTCCCTTTGTGATTGGGCAGACTCCCTCAAGGGCCAGACCACCTAACCCCCCACATTGCAGGGTGCAGATGGTGCACAATCCTATAACCCTCTAGGGGCATGTAGGGGGATGTCAGTGGGGCCCAAGGGACGTGGATATGCAGGGGCCTTGGGCCACAGGGCAGGATGGAGCCTGGTGGGGGTTGAGCTCTTACAATGGCACTATCCTACAGCAGCTTTGGATTCAGGGCTGAGTGGGACCCAGTGTGAATTGTCTCTGGCACAGTGCAGATCAATGGGTCCAGGCAGCTCCCTATAGTAGGTTCAGGGCCTGTGAGGGCTGAGGACTCTCCTGTCTGTGGCTATGATGACAGGTGTCCTTGGGGGAATGTGCATCACTGGGGAGGGGGGGACTGTCCTGGCTCTGAGCTAATCCCGGCCAGGTTCCCTGCTTCCCTTCCTCTTCCTTCCTTACTTCCAAGGGCCCCTGTCACTTCCCTGCTGAATTCCAGTGTTCTCTCTTAGAGTATTCCTTCAAGGTGTGGTCATCTACTTGTTGTTTTGGTCCCTGTTTGTGGAGGAGGTGAGTACTAGGTGTCTCCATCAGCCATCACTTATGATGTCTCTATCTATAGGATGTATATGAAAGAAGGTATAGAAATGTTTTTAAGCCAGCACAATCTACCCTGCGGCTGCATTCTTTTTACATTCCACCTATTTCAAAAACACACCACATCTTACTCCCTAACCCCCACAAGTGTCATTGACTATGACATCAGACTCAGGCTTGAAGTGGAAGACTTCATGGTTGTACTCAGTGTATATCATTTTTGCACTATTGTAAAGTAACAAAATTGTAAATTGAGCCATCCTAGGTCAGGGACCCTGAGTATTTGGTAAATTGACATGTGGAGAGACTGCAAATAAGGAACAAATACTTTAACCCAGAAAGTCCTGCATCCTTGCTATTTAGTTTTCTTTATCTTATCTCTTGTGTTGATTTTACTTTAGCTGCTGCACAGCAGTAGTGCCCTTTCTTCCAGGACTAAGTATCATTTCTTCACTGGCCTTGACAGCCTCCCTGTCATCCTTTTCCTGGGCCTTCAGGCTTCATCTAACAGTCTCCTGGAAGGCCTTTGGATTTCATTATTATTCTTGTCTAGGTCCTTCTAGCATCCACCTCCTTCTTGGTCCAAAGGTATCCTACAAGTTTCAGTGGTTGTTGTTGTTTAATGTCAGCACCCCCTATTTAGTATCAGTATCTGTACCAGTTCTTTATTGCTGTATACCAAACTACCTCAAAATTTGGTGTGTTCAAACAATGTTTGTTGTGATCACAATCTGCAGTTTTAGGCAGGGCTCAGTGAGGCCAGTTTATTTCTTCTCCACTTGGCAACAGCAGGGGTGACTTGAACCAGGGAACTAGAGTCACATAAAGGTATGTTCATTCACACATCTGGTAGGGGAAGCTGGCTTATGGCTGGGACTGTAGCTGGGGCAGTTAGCTGGAATACCTACAGGAGGATTCACTATGTGGCTTGGTCTTCCTCACAATATAGTATCTGCATTCTAAGGACAGGCTTCCCTACAGAAAGAAAGTCAGGTGGAAGCTGCATTACATGTTCTAACCTAACCTTACAAGTCACACAGCAGTTCCACCATATTATATTCACTAGATACCAGTTACTAAAGCCAGCTCATATCCAGGAGAACAAATTTCATGGGAGTAGTGTCCAGCAGTTTATAGACACGAATTTTTTGGGGAAGGGGTCTTCTGGTGAGAACTGGAAAACCTGCTAGACAAATACTAAAAGAGCTGTAACACTTGTAGACATGTTTTAAAGTCAGCACTTTACTTACCTTTTTAAAATCAAGTAATCATTACATCTAAAGCAAAGTAATATTTTCCAACTTGGTATCACTGAAATTCTAACAAGTATTTTTGGTGGTGGTGGTCGTCGTTTGGTATGCTCCCTTTTTTTTTCTTTTTGCAAAGTACCAAAAGATTACAAGATAGTGCTATTGAATTAAGGCATTTTTGTTCAAATGAAAAGTGTGGATTTTGTCACTTTTATACTGGGAGATAATTGCTTCATAATGCCAGGAATCATCACTCCTGGAATGCAACTCAAATTAGCATAGGACATCTGCCATTCAGAAAAACACTTATGGCATTAGAATGCATATGTCCAGGATTCATTAATTTCAGTCTTTTAATTTGGAAGTCATATTTTGGGAGCCATTTATTGACTCAGGCCTAAATAACTCAATGAGATGTCCCTGAGACTTCTCTAGATATTCTGGGGAATGACCATAGGGGAAGGGGTATAGACTTTGTATTGAGAGCTATTTTAAGGATGGAAGAATTGAATCAATCATAGGAAAAGGCTGATATCAAGAGCAAATGTCATGGGTCAAAGATGATGAGACTAAAGGATGTGTTTTTGTGACTGTGTTGGTTTTAACTTTGGTCTTGATTTTCTAAGTAATTCAAGTGTCTATATATTAGGAATCTGGTATAGTATAGATAACATTTTCTTGCAAGTAAATTTATATGAAATTTAGTTAGTTTTGTGTTAGGCTATTGTCATCTTACTTCATTACCAAACTATATTATTTTATTCTTGCAGATTGATGAACTTACAGATGCACTGCAAACTGCATCTTCAAAATGTCAAGATCTAGATGAGAAGAATCAAATTGTTCAACAGGAATTACTATATATGAAAACAATTCAAAAAACCATGAGAAACTACAGAAGAATAAAATGAAGTTGGAATAAGTAGTAGTATACCTCAAAAATCACATGGAAAAGAATATGACAGACCAGGGTCAAGTTGAACCATACAAACAGGAGATTGAAGCAAGAGCCAGACAGACTATTGTAGTAAAATAAAAGAAGTCAATCCATTTTTATAGGTTATTTTATTTACCTGTAGTGCATTTTCATTCATTTCACTGCAGATTATGTAGTAGATATGTATATTGTATATGTTTCCTCTATTTCCCTTATAGAAATTTGACTTGTAGATTTCTATAAGGAAGGTGGCATCTATTTCTCCTTTTAAATTTTTCAGTATCCATCATCATTATAACTAAATTGATCTTTCAGAGTAATTATTCTCCTTCTTAGAGAATCTTTTGGTTATTAAGGCCAGCTGGACTAAAACAAGATTATTAGGAAAATGAAAAACTTGTGATTTAGAAATTATCCCATATGCTTAAATTGTTTTTAGGTTATATTGCTCAGTTTTAAAATTTTAAATTGATTCTATTATTCTTTGGATTATCAAAGTACATGGGTACTAACTTCAGAATGATTGAATTAGTCAATAATTCAGATTAAATAATCAACTTAGTTGATATTGATTATAAACATTCTAAACTTCAGCTTCTTTTTTCACATATTTAAAATTCCTCTCTGAGGCTGGGTATGGGGGCTCATGCCTATAATTCCAGCACTTCGGGAGGCTGAGGTGGGAGGGTCACTTGAGGCCAGGCATTTGAGACAAGCCTGGGCAACATAGTGAGTTCATGTTCTCATGAAAAATAATAAAATTAGCTGGGCATTTTGGTATGTACCTGTAGTGCCAGGTACTTATGAGATGGAGACAGGAGGATTGCTTGAAGCCATGGAGTTAGTGAGATCTGGCCCCTGACTCCAGCCGGGGACAGAAGAGACATGTTTCTAAAAAAGAAATAAAAATATATAAAAAAATCTCTCTGAAGCACTGACTCAAATTAAAGGAAAAAATATACAATAATTGAGTAAAGTGCATATATTTTATTTTTTCAGACATAAGTAGTAGCTCAAGAAAAATAGAGTAATTAAAGAGGATCATATGGTTCAGTAAAAAGTCAGTGGAAGGCAGAATTAACGACTGGTATCTGACTCTCCAAAATAAATGTCTCAAGAGACTTTAATATGTGTGAGTTGCAAAAATATAGTACTCTAACAAGTAGAAGTAGGAGCTAAAAAAAATCCTTGTCCTATAAACTAAACACAAAGTCAAAATATGGAATCATAGACAATAATTAAGCTCATTAATTGCCTTGAAAACATAATTTGTAGTGGGACAGGTCATGAGATTAGTGAGATGTGAAAGTGACCTAGATCATATAATTTTGAAAAATGATGTAAGTAAATGAACTTATCTTTAAAATGTTCATCCCAGACTGTTTATGTCTTTCCCCCTTTTGGTTTTATAAGGCTCTTTTCCCCCCTTGATATTCTCATGTATTTAACCTGGTATATTAGACTTTCACCTAAGTATTTTTGAAGAGCTATAATTTGGACAGTAATATTGTTCTAAAATTGCTTGTCACCATCCCCCTAAATAGAAATATTAATGAGTTTAACTGTTTTTTGGAAGATGACCACTTAAACCAAAATGGTCAAGTACCACCCCCTTCCTGCCACTCTCCACCTTCTGGCACTGGTAAATTAACCTTCCTTGATGGTGACCTTTGGAATTATCAGTAGAGGGTGCCTTGAGACCAGTGATCTCTTATAGCTTTTCCACTCTACATAGAGTCAACATGTGTGAAATGGGGAATGATTAACAGAGGGATGAAGGGAAGTATAATTCACCAGGTGGTTAAAAATAGTACTTTGGTCAGTCTGAGGGTCGGTGTGGAAGACAAAGTGGGGTCCCCCTCTGATGCCTTGGGAACAATGTTAGGAGGTCATTGCATTTGGAGCTGCCTTAGTTCTTTTTGATCACCAACTCTGCTATCTCGTGCTCCCCTTGGAGTTTGGACACTGAATTATTCCTCAGTGTCAAATGCTTGATTTTTCCCACATGATGAGTGAAATGTACAAGGGTGGTGACAGCAAATGGTGAAAATGTCTTTGAGGGATATTTTTATTCAATCTCTAAATTGGTTTACTAAATACAAGTATTTCTAGTTTTTTTCTTTACTTTTAGTCTTTTTGTTGTATATATTTAAGGAGTACAACATGATGTTTTGATATATTTATATATGGTCAAGTGGCTATTATAGTCAAAAAATTAACACATTCATCATCTCACTTCCATTTAAATGCCAGTATTTCTAATGGCATCCTCAGGAATCTTGTAAGTAGAGCTGTTCCAGAGGGCAGCAAGTATTACCTCTTAAGCCACACATCATCACTAGCCATTTCCCGCCCCTGGTTTCTTTATTTGAGTTGTTTTTTCAAAATTCCCCTGGAAATATATGTACTTCTGTAGAACAATTTTAAAACTTTAACTTCAGCCAAAGAAATGCAGAGTAGCCATGCTCTGACACACTGTCAGAGTTAAAACACTGCTTAGTGGGAAATTCCATTTACACTGATGATAACTTTTTAAAAAATGCAGTCATTTAGGAGTCATTTAGGAAGAAATGAAATACTAAGTATTCATCTTCTGCAACATTCACAAAGCTAATGAGAGGCTAACAGAGCTCAGTACCAACCATCCTGCAGCCAAATAACAAACAGATCTTCATTTACCACTCATGCTGCAAGGCCAGCCATAGAGTCACCTTGTGGTGGAATTCCTAATAATGGTTTAGGTCTCAGCAGAGAATTGATTCCAAAGGAAAACTTAGTGATTCCTACCTCATGCCCGTGGACTTTAAATAATGGCATGAAGAACTACTTGACCAAGGTTAGTTATGTCATACTTTTTCCTTTGGTTTTCAGATTTCTGATAGAATTATTCTTTTTAATTTGGTGAAATACTGAGTTGTTTAATTGACTTATGCTTGTTAAGTAAAGGTCATAATTACCTGTGTTAATAAAGAGAGGAAAGAGAAATTTTACAGTTTTTTAAGTCCTTACAGCTCTTATTTTCAACAGAGACCCATTTGTTAATTTTATTCAATAAATGGAACTAAACTGATACATTTTAAATTTCCTTACAACCTACATTTAAATTAGACTTTAAAAATTGAATATTCTGGCCTAATAACTCAATTTATATTTAGAGGTGCTTTGGCTTATTTTCTAAATGATTTTAATTTGACTGAGGTTGATAACACTTGGCTGTGGTTGACAACACCTTCCAGTACAACCCTGTGATTTCACTCATATTAAGAATCCACTTTGGGGGATCTCAAAATGAATCCAACAGTGACAAGCTGTGTCAATTGTAGAGCTGATAAGGAAACAAAACTTGAACTCTGCTTGACCCTGTTTTAAGATATTTGTATAATGTTTGACCACTTTTTGACTAGGGGGAAAATTTTATAAGTTGGGCACCATGGTGCATGCCTGTAGTCCCAGCTACTAGGGAGGCTTAGGCAGGAGGATTGCTTGAGTCCAGGAGTTCAAAGCTTCAGGGCCCAATCATGGTGCCTGTGAATAGCCACTGCACTCCACACCATGCAACACAGGGAGGCCTTGTCTCAAAATATTGTAAAAACTGTAAAACATTTGTTTGAACAAAAATCCATGAAAAAATAGCAGCTAGTTTTCATTGTGTATCGTTGTTACTAAAATATCCATTTCAGTCAGTGTACACTGGCATATAGTTTTGATGGTGTTTTTATAATCTCCTTAATGCAGAGAAAAGTTGCATAACCCTGTCTTAAGAAAGAATTCAACCTTGTTTCTTTACCTGAATTCATGTCCTAAGAAATCCTAGAAGGGTAAAAGGCAGGCTACAATGTCTCTGAGCCTATGTTACCTTTATGTAAAATTAGGGACTTTGACTAAATCAGTGACTTTAATACGTTTTTAAAAGATTTTATGAGAAATAGAACTTGTCTTTTTTTTTAGAAAAATTGCATGGGACCACGTTGTATGGGACAGATAGAATCAGAGCTGCCTAGTTAAAGGAGGGCTGAGGGCTCTGCAGCTGTGACTTCCTTATACCTTCATCCTGCAGTATCCTCTGCGGAACCTTAGATTCCTGTGGGACATGGTTTGAAAACCACAAGTCATCAGGGAATCCTTCCAATTAGCAAAAAATTGCTAGGACATTATTCACTTGTGTATAATTTTCTCACCTTCCTGTATTTTTTCAAAATGGAATTGTACAAATGAAGGTGTGGATGTGCTCCTTTATTAATGTTGGACTTGAACCTACCTCCACCACTGCAAACATAATCCCCACCTGGATATAAAGAGAGAGGCTACAGAGAAAGGAGGAGGATTTTTATTAAAAATAGTTTGTGTTTTACTCCAGAAGGAGCTAATATACTTTTTGATTTAGTATTATGCATAAGCTGGAGAATAACAGTTTATTAAGTTTTTTTATTTACTCTGGCAATGTTCGGTTTCTCCTAAGCCGTTTAAATTTCCTTACAACCTACATTTAAATTAGACACCACAAAAGCCACAGATGGCACCCTGTCTAACCGAATAGGTCAGGGGTGAATGTCCCCAAGACATTTTCTTTCCTTTCTCTGTGGCAGACACTATATTGTCATTCAACTGAGGACAATAGGTCTGAGTTTCTATTAAGGGAACCATGAAGAAAATGTGTGATTTCAGTTGAAAGTAAGAGTAAAATGAAAGGAACTTTTTAAATGTCCTTTCATATTTGCCAGTTTTCACTTGTGTATGTACACAACTCCCCCACCCCCACAACCTCCCACCAGCCAGGACGAAAGTGGAGCCATCACCATTCCAGACCCTTTTCCTCAGCTTCTGGGGCCCCTCCCAGAGCTGATCCTGCCAGCATTCTGGGACTGTCCTTTTTCCCTCTGAGCTTCCTCTCTGACCTGGGAAGAGATCATTACATTAGTATTTCCTTAATTCAAGTCATTCCTAACAATGTGCACTTGACATAATCTTTATAAATGGTAATATAAGATTCTTTTGATAAAGACTTCTCCCTTTATCTGGTGTTTAGTTATTACTTTTATAAGACCTGGTTAGTAATGCTCTTGTCACATTATTCATTTTATAAGGCCTGTCTGTAATGTTATTGTCACAGAAATGTTATGGAAAACAATCTGTCAAAATATTGGGAAACCTGTTTAGTAAAAAATTTGCACAAGCACTGGATATCATATTATTTTCATCACCACAAAGAATTTATTATGATCAATGCACAATTTCAGACCCTGCTCTGGCCATTCAGGGAGAGAACACCTTTATACAGATTTCAGTAAGAACGTTCCGGATGGGGACACTTGCAATATTGTTTGAAATATTCCTACAAAAATGTAGATAAATAAGTAGGTCAATATAACTATAATTAGTGGGACATTTCCAAAAAATAGGTACTAATTTCTGAATAGAAATCTCAGTTACAATTGAAGAGCTGTATATTATTTTCCCTGTTTCTAATTCTAGAAAGCCATGAATCAAAGAAACTAAGTTTGAAAACTGGCTCTAACCTATATTGATCCTTTTCTCAAGCAAATTTTCTGAAATCTTTGTGTCCATATAAATAAAAAATGTTGGTCATAATACAGATAGCTTAATATTTTTACTTCCTCTTGTCCAGTGGAATTTTCACATGACATTATGATAGTACCACCTTATTTCATGTATGTATTTAAGAGTCTGTGCTGAAAAGTTAATAGTGTAGACCTTACTTTAAAATTTTAATTTTCTTAAAGTGGAAAATGGAAAATTCATTTTAAGAGAAAATCCGTTAAACTGAGAAAATGGTTTAAACTTTTATAAAGAGCAGAGTTTTGCTAAGAATTACACATTCATTTCAAAATATGACTTGAATCATCCAACCTCTGTCCTAATAAGAGAAAACATCACCCTTATGAAATGATGTATATTCAATACTATAACAATATTAATTATATTTTTATGAGATTAATGTAAAAAGCATTACCCATATATATTCCCTATTGTCAAATGTGAAATAAGTAGGAATTTTATTTTATTTATGTGATTATTTTTCTGTTTAAGCAATCCTCAAGTCCAGTATGGACAAATACTAAAAGCCACATTTTGTAAATGACATATGATTCCCATGAAAATGTGTCTGGTTTACTTAAACATTGTAAATAATATTTGACTTATTTCAGATGCAGCAGGAGTTGGAAGAAAACAGTTAGAGAACTGGAAGGTACGTTGTCAAAATTTATCAGTTAAACTAAGCTTAATGGATTGATTTCTGAAATAAACTGTAAGTAGCAAATGCCATGCATTTCCATTGTTTTGTTAATAGATACTACATTAAATATTTTTTTTCTTAGACACATCTAATGATAGATGTGGAAACATAAACATTCGTACTGAAGGGTATACTTATGCCTCATGAATTCACCATGTTCCATAGCTTTAAAAACATCTCATGAAGTCTCTGTATCTCTTTTTTTCTGACTCTACACTTTCCTCACTCCTGCATCCTTTTGGAAGTGTCAGCCGGCACACTGAAACTGTTGTCAGAAAACCAAGGTCTCATCAGCTTCTCAGGTCCATGGTAGGGATTTAAGGCCAAAAGACCCAAGACTCATCTAGTAACGCTTAACCAAGCTGTTTTAGTTCATAAGCAGTCACTTGGCAGGAGATATTTTAAGTCAGTCATTTACTTTGTCATTGGTTTACTTTTGCCCTCAGGAAAAGTTCCATATTCCTTGGTCTAAAAAAAAAAAAAAAAACCAAAATAATTTAGGTCTTTTCAGGTTATTCAGCCTTATCTCTTGCCACTTACCCTCCTCTGCCCCTTTGCTCTGGCATCTCACCAAAGTAGACTAGTTAGAAGTCCATGATGTTCTTCCTCAGTCCCAGCTCTTTGCATTTGCCTCTTACCTCTCTCTGGCACACTTAGTCCTTGTCCTTCAGTTATTGCCCTACACATGACCTTCACAGAAAGCCTGCAGTATTGACACAAACTTGGACAGATGACCTTGTGTGTGTTCCAATAGTGCCCTGTTTTATACCTGTCATGGTATCTGTGCCTCTGCATGGAAATTGCCTGTTTCTCATCATGGTTGTGGAATAAGTGAATGAAAAAGAGAAAACCAGAAGCTCTGATACTTAACCACAATCATAATTAATTCAGTGTGCAATTATGGATAAATAATATTTAATAGTCATCTTATATTGTAGTCATACATACATATTTTTCATTCTTATTAACACTGAAGAAGTTATCAACTCTTTTTAGTCACTCACACTTAGCTACTATTAAATATTTTAGCAAAAGAATATAATTCTTCCTTTTTTTCTCAGATGGCGCAGAATTGGAATCTGGATCCTATGGAGCTTCCCCTCTAGGATCTGCTGATGAGTCAAGTCTACATCAAGATCTAGTTTGAAAAGCACCATAAAAACATGCACTGATTTTAAGGAAAAATTATATGTACTGGAAGACTCTTAAAAATCATCAGAATGCTAATATTAATACATGCAATAATTTGATCCTCAGATTCTTTCTTAGTTGTATTAGTTGTCTATAATGTCCTTCATAACAATAGCGTCCCATTCAGATCCATGGATCACATTTAGTTTTCCTATCTTTTAGACTCTTCAGTTCAGTCTGGAATAGTTCCTTGGTCTTTCCTTGACCTTCATTACCTTGAATCTTTTGAACAGTAAAGCCCAGTAATGTAGAATGTCCTTCCATTGAGTTTTCTGAGGTTTCATTATGATTAGATTTAGATCATATGATTTTGGACAAGAGTATCACAGAAGTGATCCCATGAGATTCTCATTGCATCCTATCTACACCTGATTTGTCCTATTTCTGGTGATGTTAGCATTGATGACTAACAGTGGTGTGTGCTGGCCTTCTCCTCTGTAAAATTACTTTTTCACCTTGTAATTAATTAAGATTTTGTGAGGTTGGTAATTTGAGACCCTGTAAATAACTGCATTGCTCATGAAACCTTCAATTTATTCATTTACTTGTATCAATATGGCTTCATGGTTGATTTTATTTAGTGGCTTAGAGTTTATCAACATTTTTGAAATTTATTTTTATTTTTAGAGGTATTCTATTTTGAAAAATTATAAGGATAGTACAAAGAATTCTTGATTGGATACCATTCCCCAATCGTTAACATTTTACTACATTTGCTTTTTCCTTTCTCCCACTTGTCCTTTCTTTCTACCTATATATATAAATATATAATATAGATTTTTTTGTACTCTTTGTAATTTGCAGGCCTGATGCATCTTTATTTATAAATACTTCAGTGTGTATTTCCTAAAAACAAGGACTTATCTTACATAGGTGTAGTATAATTATCACAACCAGGAAATTAAAGTTGGTTCAATATTTATATCTAATCCACAGACTGTGAACTCAAAATAAAACCCTAAGGCCCCTGCTAACTGAACTGACCCCTCGCTGCCAAGGGAACTCCATGAAAACCTTAAAACTGAGTTCCCAGCCATCATGCAATGGGAGGTGTAAAGCACAATTACACACGCACAAGTTTTCTTCTCAGTAATATATATGACTCCCCTTATATCTTGTTAAATATGTATACTTAGCCATCCTGCTTAGTATAAAATCCTGTTCCTTTTGTCTCTCTCTTGAAGCACATTACTAGCTTGTGGCCAGCAGCTGTGTTTCCCAGCCTGTCAGAATGGCCAGTGCAGTTTGAAAACTTGTCATGAGATATAAAGCTCTCCTTTTTCTAAAGTAGAATACTTATTTTATATATATTTTTAGTTGACTAGACATTATTCAGATTTTGCCAATTGTCTGAATAACATTCCTCGTGGCTAAAGAAAATCCAACATGGGGGATTGTCACAGTCCATGATGGGTTGTGTCCAGTTTTCCTATTTCCTGTGTCTTTCTTAATCTGGGACAGTTCCTGGGTCTGTCTTGGGTTGTCATGCACTTATGTTTTTGAAGAGAAAAGGTCAGTTATTCTGCAGATTTTGTGTCAGTTTGGGTTCCTATGATGTTTCCTCATGATTTGATTCAGTTTATGCCATTCAGGCAGGAGTGTCACAGAAGTGATGGTGAGTTCCTCTCAATGCAGCATATCTGGAAGAAGGTGTTCTCACTTGGTGTCATTACTGGCCAGTGTTGATTCTGATTATTTGCTTAAGAAGGATGTGGCAGGGTTGTCCATGGAAGGTAACATTGCTGTTTGCTGTTTGCATTTCATAAATCTCTTGTGTGAAGGTACATTCAGGCTCCATAAGTATCTGGATACTCCTCAGAATTTCACCTGCTAGATTTAACATTTCATTCATTGATGATTCTTGAATCAATTGTTATCATGACTGTTGCCAAATGATTATTTTCTTATTCTTTCATTGCTCATACATCAATAGATAAATAAAACCAGCAAACAAGGAGGGAAGAAGGGAAAGCTTATAATTTTGGTGGACAAAATGGGGTGGTGCCCATAGGCTTGGTCAGTGGTAGCCATTTTAAGCTGATTTCGTGTCTTTTTGGTCTGTCCCCATTATTCTTTGAGCACTTCCTTACTTTCTAGCAAAACACGATGTTCCAAGTTTATATTGCATTTTCTCTGCCCCATCACTGGATCAGCAATGTTTTTGGAAGCCCTGATGTTCTAAAGGGAGAATGATATTTAGAAACCAAGATCTGGGCACATGTTGTGGTATGTGTGCATATGGCTATTGGGGTCATCCTTGCTTACAGTCTTCCTCCAAGAAAAATGCACAGAATATATGTGTATGCATACATACACATACATGCTTACATCAGTCTATATTACATTGGTCTATATTTCTTTATCAAAGTATATGAAAACAACCATGAGTTCTTACTAACACTTCAAATTTTAATTCTAAAGAGTACATTTTACTTTTCCCTTTTCTGTACAGATTACCATTGAACATTTTGGGGGCTAGGGACACTGGTGCTTCTGTACATTTGAAACTCTGCATATAACTTTGGACTCCCCAAAGATGTAACTACTATAGCCTACTGTTGAATGGAAGCCTTACCAATAACATAAACATTTGATTAACACATATTTTGTATGTTCTGAAAATTATAGACTGTATTCTTATAATAAGGTAAGTGAGAGAAAAGAAAATGTTACTAAGAAAATCCTAAGGAAGAGGAAATATATTTACAATACTGTACTGTATTTTTCAGTACACGAGTTTACATCTTGTGCTTACAAGATGAATGTCTGTCTGAAGTCTGCTTGAAATTGGGGGGCAACAACATCTACACACTGCAATCAGTGACACACATCAAGCAATACCTTTCTTTCTTTTAATGTCATACCTTTTTCTTCTTCTTGGGAGGACTTATAGCATCATAGTGGAATTTCATATTGGTCTCATGGTGTTATTCAAGGTTTTCAGTATTGCAATAAAAATGATTTTTAAAAAAACATAAGAACCATGAGAGATACTTTTTACTGGAAAATACAATGTATTGGAGAAAGAGACTGGTCACATGGAAATGATTCATGTCACATGGCATTTGAAGTAGATATTTGAAATATTTCAGCTCACTATAATAGCAACAGGAGGTGGCTTTGATATTATTACACTGTTACAGTATGCACTATAGTTAAATTTACACAGTTATGATTTAATGTTGCATATTCACATTGGTTTACCTTTCTCTCTACTGTAAATGGCACCATGTAGATATGTGCCCAAATTTTGAGAAATTTAAACTTTTTAAAATAGATTTTGTATATTTTGTGGTTGTAAATGATAAAGTAGACTAGTACCTACATATGCATTCATGACATACATTTTTTAAATCTTGTTTTAATTTTTAATTATGTTATGTGATTTCTCTGCAAGATTTTTCCAGTTGTACTGAACCTCCCAAAAATTTTACATTATATTTATTGAAAAAAAACTGCATAAAACTGAACCTGAACAGTTCAAACCATGTTATTCAAGGGTCAACTGTATTTGTAACTCCCTTTCCTGACAGTAACTTGGCTCTCTTCATTCCTAGTATATAGTAAGTCATCACTTAATTTTCTTCACAGGTTCTCTGAAACTGGCTTTAAGCAAAAGGACATGTAAAGAAACCAATTTTACCATAGACTAACTGATATAAACAAAAGTGAAGCTTCTATGGCATTGCTGGTCATAAAAACATACTATTTACCCAATTTTTGGTGAATCAGTGTGTGATGGCAGTTGCAGTGTGGTGGTGGGTTAAATCAAAGAATAAATATTGGCAAAGTGAAAATTGTAAGAGCACCTCCTCCCACCACCAGGACATTCAAATACAAACAGTTGCACATAGGTCAGGTTCCCGGAGCCCTTTTGTACTGCAGCATTTTTATGATGACCACAGATTTTGGAAATTTTTATTATGCAATAGTTTTCAATCATTCCATTCATTTTTTCCTTTCTCAACTGGGCGTATTCTAGTTCAGGGGTGCATATGACTGGAGCCTCTTCCCAAAGCTTGGGGAGCCAGGTGGGCAGCAGCCCGGGACAGGAGCCACACCATGGAAGGTCACACTCACACACACTTGCTCACTCAGGTGGGACCACACAGATGTGGCAGTTGACCAAAAGTGCACATCTTTGGCATGTGGGAGGAAAGTACAGTACCTGGAGAAAACCCACACAGACATGGGGAGAATGTGCAAACTACACAGACAGTGGCCATGGCTGGAAATGAATGTTTTTTCTCATCAATGTTATAACAACAGGATGTTACAAGGACTTGCTGTCTTTCATATTTGTTCAATGCCTTGTGTAGAACCCATCTCCTGGTTCCCTGCCCCTAGGCAGGTGCCCTCCTTGCTCCCACCTGGACTCCAGCACTCTTCATCAGTGGCCTCCCTGCTTTCCCTCCCAAGTATGTGCCCTCTTCACCCCACCCTTCCCCAGACATCTGTGCCAGCCCCCCTCAGGTGCTGGAAGAGCACTGGAGGCTGTCCCTGCATCCCTGTGTGGACACCACCTCACTCTGCTTGGTCTGTGATGCCTCATTCTATTTTGTCCACCTTTCAGGGATGCTCTCACTTGACCTCCAGCACTGTGCAGGGTGATGCTCCCACACTCAGGCCTTTTCATTTCCTCCAGCTCCAACCCCTCACGCTGGGCCACCACTACTCTCTGCTTTTGTTCCCATGCCACCTTTGAACTGAAACATTCATGAAGAGAAAGGACAAAAGAGCTCCATATACCTGTTATAATCAACATGCCAAGCTTATGATGCAAGGATTTTGATTGGAATTGCATCAAATCTGTAATTTGGGAAGAAAAGACACTTATAATATTGAATTTTCCTGAACTATTAATATTTTACTTGTCTGTCTTATTAACTCTCAAAGTTTAAAAAATTTCCCAGAGGGGTCTTTTATATTTCTTTTAGATTTATTTCCAGTTATATGATAATTTTCATCCTATTTCAAATGTCATCTCTTTTGTAAATTTTATTTCCTGCTTGTTTTTTTCTTCTAGAAATAAGATTCATATTTTTGTATTGAACTTTGATTCCGCTGTCTTGCTAAACTCTTAGTTATATTTTTCTTATTTGAATATTTTATCTGTAGGTTCTTTTAGGTTCTCTATATGCACAGACATATCCACTGTAAATAGGGACAGTCTTGTATCCTTCTGAATTTCTAGACTTTGTATTTCTTTTTCTGTCCTACTAGAAGAATGATGTTGAGTAACATTGGGGGTAGAATGTAACCCATCTTGTTGAAATTGCAGAGGAGAAACAATATTTTTCAATAACTATGTAGGTGATGGGTTTTTATTTGTTTGGAAGATACCCTTTATTAGTGTATGGATATCTTACTGCTGCATAACAGACCACCACAAACTTAGCATCTTAAACCCACAAATAATGATTATCTCACAGTTTCTGTGGGGTCTGCACATGGCTTAGCTGGGTCCCCTGCTCAGGGTCTCACAAGGTGCATTCAAGGTGTCAGCTGGGCTGCATTTTCACTTGGAGGCTGACTGGGTAAGAATCTATTTCCAAGTCTATTCATTTTGTTGGCAGAACTTACTTCCTTGTGATTGTGTGACTGAGGCCTCCAGCTGTCTGCTGACTCCTGGCTGGCCACACTCAAGTCCTGGAGGCTGTTCCCAGTTCATGGCCACACGGAGTCCTCATCATGGCTGCTTCCTCCTCAAGCCAGCAAGGAGCGTCTGTCCCCTCAGGGTTTAACCAGGTTCACCCAGGATAATCTCCATTTTGATTGACTCAAAAATCACATGATTTTGGACCTTAATTACATGTGAGCAATTCGAATAGCCAGAGGCAAGTCACACTGGAAGGAAGAGGATTATGCCAGGTGAGAACACCAAGGGCCAGAAATCATGAGGGAACCCTGAGGTCTGTCCACTACAATTGTATTGTTGAAGTTCCCTTCTAATACTAGTTGTCTAAAGTTTTATCATGAATGAAGGTTCAACTTTACCAGGTACTGATTTTGCATCTATTGAGATATTCATTTTTAAAAATACTTGTTAAACATGTGAATTACATTACATTATTTGCTCATGTTAACCCAACCTTGTATTTGTCATATGAACTGAACTTGATTGCAATATTCCTTTTGTCTTATTCCATACTTTGGTGTGCTAATATTCCTATTGGGACCTTTTTTTAATCTTTGTTTTTAGATAATTATAATACAAAAAATGTTCAATGCTTTAACTCCATTGACAACCCAGAAATTTGATTTGTATTGTTGCTTTCTATCTTAATTCTGTCTTGTAATTTTTAAAAACACAAGATATTTTAATTATTTTATATGATACTATCAATGTTCACTTTAATTTACCTACATATTTAATAGTCTATATTCCTTTTGCATCTCAGAACTTTCATCTGAGATCAGTACACCTGTTGGGAGTGTACATCCTTGGATTTTCCTCAATGAGGGCCTCCTGGTTATGGATTTCTGATTAAAAATGTCTTCATTGCCCAATTTCCCTTAATCTTGACACTTATTTTCATTAGATAGACTATTCTAAGTTGGTAGTTATTATCTTTCATCAGATGGAAGATTTCTTTCTAATGTTCTTTGGATCATATATTCAATAATTTCTGAAATCACCTTTCTGTGTGACTGCTTCTCTTGTAAATGTAACACATCCCTGCTCCTGTGCCTGTCCCTACCATCTTATCATACTCAGGGTTCACTTCCCTTCTTAAATCTATGGTTTGGTGTCTCAAACATATCTAGACTTTATTGATTTAGCCTCCACATTTCTTAACCCCTCATGTTTTCCATGGTTTAGGGTGGGCCTCTTTCCTGTATTCTGAATTCTCTCTTTTCTTTTTATTTTATTAATTGTCACTTCACCTGTGTCCAATCTGCTGGCTGATTTGATACAATTTTAAATTTAGGACTTTTATGAACAAGTTTTATTAAGACAACTCTTAGTAAAAATGTTGCAGTCTTTTAAAAATATCCCAGAATCTCCTATGAACATGTGCTAAAAAATAAACCCCAAGGCATAACAACAGCACATAGTGCTCTGATGTGTGTTATGTTAAACTTTTTATTAGTCTCATTAAATCCATTTTTTCTCCAATTTAGGGACAGATTATAGCAAAATATATTTGTCATATGAATGTTTTATAAAACAGTGGCTATTCTTCTCAATCTCATTCATGTCACCTTCTAGGGCATATTGCATATACGTCAATGTCTGTAGAGACTGCCAGCTGATAGTTCCAATTTTACTAGAGAAACAGACATGGAAACATTGTCTTTATAACTTGTCCTGTCATTAATAAAACCATGATTTATTTATGTGCTCAATGGACTACAGAGAAAGCATATTATATGTTTTACCATAGAAAAAAATTAATTTAGATCTTTCCAGGCAGGAATGTGTGTTTAAAATTTTGCAGTAAACAAACATATGTCCAAATGAAGATTTTCTCACACTTATAGTAGGTTCTTAAGATATTTGTTTCAAAAAAAAAAAAGGGGGAGCTTTATGAAGTAAAAACTTTCGTCGTTTGCCAAAAGTTCTTCCATCTTCATCTTACCGACATCAGCTGTCAGCATCTTCTTTAAAAATCAGCTTTTTCTCATAGCCACACCTATATGTGTCTCCTTGGCTGTCTGGGTGTGGTTTACAGCCTCAATATCTAACAGCATCAGAAAAGAGTTCCACTGTTGATTCACAAGCCTGAATATGCTGAGCTAGTCCTACAGTTTTCTGAACCTAACCGAAGATCTTGAAGAGGCAATACTGGAACTTCTCATCCTAGTTCTTGCTTTTGCCACCAGTTCCATAGCATCCATCAGTTACTTGCAGCAGTCTGTCAGGGAAGGGATCCCAATGTTCAGGTGACACCACACAGTGAAAAGTCCTATCCATTCAGTGGGAGGTATTATAAGCATAATGTGGGAAAGGCACTTGTGCTGGCAGAGCCCATCCTCACCTCCCAGACATCCAAGGTGGTATTTGGGTGTCTATGTGCTGAACACCATTCCTATGGTCTCCAGGGTGATCCTGCAGTTGGTGGTCTGCCCCTGATTCTGGCACCTGAGAGTGGTGGCCAGAAGGAGGAGCACAGAACATGGGGCAGGGCCATCCATGAAGCATGAGGGTGCACTGGGCCCCACTCTCCCTGGAGCTGTGTGGTGAGTGTGCCCCATGGAGTACCCAGGACCCTCAAGACAGAAACATGGCCCCAAGATTTGTGGTGACAGCACTCTCCACCCCCACCTCCTTCCTGTCTGGGTAAAGGGCACTTTCTGCCTTCACATAGGGTCTTCTTACATGGGCCAGCCCCCGTGGGAGTTGACTTTTTTATTTATAGATACTTTGCTTTGGTCTTTTACAAATCTGCTAAATTCATATTTATAGTTTTCTATTCTTTGTAGAGAAAAATACTATATGTATATTGTCAGGTAGAGGGAGAAAAAGAAAGAGATGGAAAGGCAGCTTGGTGAGTAAGACAGGTTTTAATGGTGAAACCTGAGGAGTGCCTTTGTCAGAAAACAAAGACCCTGACTCTTAAAGGCTGGGGGGTTTTAAGGGCTCTCCATGAGGATTCTCAAGGGGGCGGGGCTGAAGTCTTGCAGGCTTTTGAGAGGGGGGCCGGTCATCCCTGGGCATAAGGAGGGGGTTACATTCTTGACAAAGGGAGGGGGAGTTCTTCCTGGAGCATTGCCAGTCTCTGTTGGCTCCATCCCAGCCTTGTAATTCAAAGTTATCTCTACAACCTCCACAGTCCCTGGGGGCCCTCATCTGACCTCATCTACCCCACACCCCTCCACCCATTCCTCAAATTCCTGCCCTGAGTAAGCCCAACATTTCACTCTCTTTATTTTATATATATATAAATATAGAGAATTATATATATATAAATATAGAGAATATATATATATATTCTCTATATTCTCTATATTATATAATATATTATATTATATAAATATAATATTTATATTATATAATATATATAATATTATATATATATATATATATGAAAAGGGTAAAGTATGGGTATAATTAAAAATTAGAAAATTGGGAAGTTAGGCGTATATGGAAGGCATATATTGGTTTGGCCTGAAAAGGTGGGCCATCTTGAAGTGGGGGCTTACAAGTTGTAGGTGGGTTTAAAGACTTCTTAACTTGTAATTGGTTAAAAAGTGAAGTTTTGTCTAAAGGATTGGAATGTTTTTTATATAAGGAAGAGTCAAGTCATTTGACATATTTGTGGTATAAATTGAGGACCTGCAGGCTTGTCTTGTATAGCCTTAGGCCTGTTGAAAAGTTATAAAGGATGTTTCCAAGAAGGGAGGGGGGCATGGTGAGGCATGTCTGACATCCCTCCTTTGGCATACAATTTAGTTTTAGGATATCCCCTTGGCCAGGGGAGGGTCCAATCAGTCAGTCATTGGTGGGGGAGTCTTTTATTTAATTTTAGTTTACCTTTCCCCCCCTTTGGCCAAGATATGCCAGAGGCAACATTTAAGGCTAAACTTTCATTTTGTTCCATCGTTGCTGGTGTGGTGTGGCTACCTGCCCCAGGTCCATCCAAGGCCCATGGTGGGACCCCTGTGGCCAACAGGACTGAATAGCCAAAGGAGCTTACAGTCAATTAAATGTTTTAAGTCAGACAGGACTGGAGGTGGACAGGCATTCATCAACCCTTTAAAGTCTTCCAGGAAATATAAAGAGTAAATACTAAAATGTTAAAGGCAAAGTTACTAAATTAATTTATCTATAAATGTTGAGCTACTGTCTTTTTGAGTTTAGTTGTAGACTTGTAGTAAATATAAGTATTGTTAATTATTTAAGTTAAGGAGTTTAGAGACTTCTTTAGTCGTAATATTTTAGTCTCTTTAGTAATTTGTCCTGAGGTGGCTGATAAATTAGTCATTTGTCATAGGTCCTTTTGTACAAACCCCATAACCAAGAACAATTATACTCAGGAAATTCTAAGTCTATGGGAAGTAGGAAAATTTTTTTTCTTGACATGGAGGGTCTAAACTAATTCTATCCCTTTGAATCAGCCCTTACAATCTCACACCCCCCCCTCTTCTGGGGTAGTCCCTGGGCTTAGAGGGAGGATGTTTGAATAGGGTGCTGGCAGCAAATAATAGGTTTGACCCTGACAGGATGTAATAATTTAAATTCCTGGAGATATCAGGTAAACTTGTTATTTATTTAAAACTTGTCAGGACTCTGGAAAACAAAGTAAGAGGATTAGTTATGTTTTAAATAATAAGTCATAAAATGTAGTTCGGTCTCATGAGGTTGAGTTAGCGATATTTATGGATATATCAGTGTTTTAATTAAAGTCCTGGAAGTTTGTTCTATTTTAGTCCAGTGGTATATAATCTCTAAAGTTATCAGAAACCTGTATTTAAGAGAACTTGGTCTGTTTAATGACTTTCTTAGAAAATAAAATAAAAGATCAATCTTTTATTTTATTTTTAAACTGGCTAAGTCCAAAGTTTACTTCTTCTAAGAAAGTGCTCAAATAAACAACTCCCTAAATCTCTGGGTTTCACGTGTTCTTCTCTTGGCTCTGGCCTTATAATTGTTAAATTTTGCTTTTCCTATTAATGTCATATGAAAATCTAGTTTAAAAGAATAAACCAAAATTTTTCATTGTATTAGTGATACAATTAGCTTATTACTGATAAAGTTAATTTTAATAAAATCTTATAAATAAATCTATCTGATTTTTAATTAATTTGACTGTAAGACTTTTATAACTTTTATATACCTTTTATTTATTTTTGTAAATCTTTTAAAGATAAGATAAAGGTATATAAATTTAAATTTATGTTTAAAATGTAGTATTTTATAAATGACTGAGATTTTTATGATCATCTTCTTAATATGACTTTAAGATTTTAAATTATATAAAAATTGTATTTGTATTTATCTCATTTATATTTATTTAATTTATCTAATTTATTAATCTTAGTAGTTCACTTAGATTCTAGTTATTGTTAGGCTATTTTTTTGTTAACTATTTTTATACCTTGTAAATTAGATATATAGTATAGAACAGGGATCAAAATAGTTTTAATTATTGTTTGTAAACTTATAAATCTCACCAAGAAAAATAAATGTCAGTATTTTAGTAAGACCTGTTATAACATCATTTCTAAGTTTTATATAAGTTTAGTAGATATTTTAGAATGTATCTTGTTTAAAGGTGTTAATTAATTAGATCCTTTTAAAATATCACATCCTAAAATAAAATCTATTGACATTGTAGGGATTAAAGCATCCCTGACTTTCAAAGTTTAGTCAATTTGTAGGGAGTAAAAGCCACTGTTCCCACAAAGATTTGTTGAAAATTTATTGACATGAAGATTAATATGAGAAAAAATCAAAAACTTATATATGGATGGTTTCAGAATGAACACTCAAAGTTGTAGGGGATTGGATAAAAAAGGGCTGAGTGTGAATTCTTTCTTTTTGGGTGGGGGGCAGGGCCCTTCTTGGAATGGGGGTTTTCTGGCTAGTTTCAGGGAAAAATGGAATTAAGAGGTAGGAAAGAGGCAAGGTCAGAGAACTTTTGTTTTTTAGGCCTTCATTTAGTTTTCTGAACCCTATTAGTATGATATTACTTGACTTCAGACTGAAAAGAAAAACTCTCAGTAGTAATCCTTAATATCTCAAATAATGACATAAAGTTGTAATACATTTTTTATATGAGGATCAAGATTAAGCTGTTTAAAAATAATTTAAATAGTCTCAAAATATTTTTAACTTGGGAGTAAACTTGAGTATATGTAATATTTCTAAAGAGTTTAAGACTTTTAAGATTTTCTTTGGATTTTAATAATTACTTCTTATTTTTGAATAAATTACTATATAAAAATTAATATTTTAGGATTTTTCTTTCTAGGCAAAAATTTGTTATAGTAACATAATGTACATATAACTGACTAGGAAATTAAAAGTTGACAAGATCAAGGGAAAATTAAAGTTTCTAATCTAAGTTTTTGTAATTATAATTTCTAGGACAGTTTTGAATCCCTAACAGTACTGTTAATATCAGATGATATAAACAGTGAGTTAGAAATGTATTTTATGTGTACCTTTCAACAGACATTGAAATCAGTGGAAAAATTATCTGTAGTTAAGATTAAAGATTAAAATCAAAAGGTTTTTATTAACCAAAGATTATTAAATTTATGTGAATTATTTGAGTTTGTTTAATTAATTTTGTGTGTTCTCTTATTCATAAATCAGTCTAGAACAATGTAGGCACAAATAGACATGATATGGACATATATAAAATACACCTAAATATATACACTCACGTGTGCGCACATATATATAAAGTTCAAATAGATTTTACTCTAGAATTCTAGTCATGAGATGGTAACATAACTCACCAGTCTGCAAAAGATAACCAGATCCAAAGTTCCTCTGATGAAACTGGAGCCTGCTCACACAGCAAGGTTTTAGTTGTCCTCACAGGCAATTACCTAAACCCCTGGACTAAATCCTTGGGTAAAGTAGTTCCCATGGCAGCCTGATTTCCAAAAGTCCCTTTATCTCTTTTTTTCTTCAGTTTAAAATAAACTTTTAATGCTTAATCTTGGCTAGAACTGGCTGTAGGATCTTCTGGTAGCCTTTCAATTGTAAATACCACAAACAATGAGCTATCTCAATCTCAAAAGAAAAAGTCAGTAAGTTTTAGAGTAGTCAGAAAAGAAAAGAGAGAAATAGTTTTAGAGACTCTTTAACTCTATAGTGACGGGTCAACCATTTGAGCTCTGAGTTTTCCTTGATGTAATTTGTTGGGGAGTTCCCTATGGGGCCACTTGTGTCTTTGGGAAATTGTCCCAGGCAATTCATACTCAGGACCCCGGTCACCCAGGGGAGCCCCTCCTCTTCGAAGCTGAGGAATTCAGTCCCACATTTATCTATAAATAAGACAGTTCGGTTTCCTCTTTCACAAATGTACAGAAAAGTCAATTGAGATTAATTTTAGGATGAAAAGGCAATGGAGAGACAGAGGGAGGGCCAAGAGTGGAGATAGAAGGCCTGAATATAGTAAACTCCTGACCATTTGCCATTTCTTGGTATGAAGTTATCAAGATCATTAAAGATCTAAAAATTGAAAGTGCCATTCTTGGGCCAGTGGTTGTCCTTGAGCTCTCTCTGCTGACAGAATTTGGAAAAGGTAAGGGGCGAGTTGGAGATCCCACGGTAAGAGTTCAGCTGGTGGCTTCTCTATCTCCCTTATAAGCATCCCCAGCTGAGAATAGAGAGCTAAGATCCATCTTCTGGAGAAGGACTGATAGGAGGCAGCTGACATTTAGGTGTCCCCAGATTCCCAAGCTACTACTTAAAGTCCCATGTGTTTTCCCAGGATCCTGGATGGCTGGTCTCTCTCTTTTGGGTATCTCAAGATAGAGAGAAAGAGAGATTTGTAGCCTCTTCTTACCAGAGTTCAGGATGATGACCAGTGTTGGATGTTTTAAAAGAATTGGCAAATGGCCTCCTGCCACCAAAGCCAAGAAAGTGAAAGGAAAAGAGAGGAGAGATGAGAAGAGTCCGGAAACCTCATGGCAACTGGCAGGTCGGTATAAACCCCTGACTCAGATAGGACCCCTGACGGAACTTGTCCGAGAGCTGGGGCGGACTGCCTTATCCCATTAGGGGCTGTAGGTCCAGATATGAGAAAGGCAAAAGTTGGACAGGCTGGGTGGCCGGACACTGTAGGACCCAGAAGAAGCTTGGGTGAGCTGCCACAGGCCACCACTCCCTAGGTTTTAAAGAGGTCCACTCTGAACTCCCGTTCCCAGCCAATGCACCAAAATATCAGGTAGAGTGAGAAAAAGAAAGAGCCAGAAAGGCAGCTTGGCGAATAAGACAGGTTTTAATGGTGAAACCTGAGGAGTGCCTTTGTCAGAAAACAGACAAAGACCCAGGCTCTTACAGGCTGGGGGGTTTTAAGGGCTCTCTGTGAGGATTCTCAAGGGGGTGGGGCTTAAGTCTCCAGGCTTTTGAGAGGGGGGCCCGTCATCCCCAGGCATAGGGAGGGGGTTACATTCTTGACAAAGGGAGGGAGAGTTCTTCCTGGAGCTGTCGCCAGTCTCTGTTGGCTCCATCCCGGCCTTGTAATTCAAAGTTATCTCTACAACCTCCACAGTCCCTGGGGGCCCTCATCTGACCTCCTTATCCACCCCCTCCCCTCCACACATTCCTCAAATTCCCATCCTGGGTAAGCCCAACATATATAGATATATGATTTTTTGTCTTTGGCTTCATCCTTTGTCTACTGCTATAATGGAATAACAAAGACTGGGTAATTTACAAAAAAAGAGAAATTTATTTCACTTACAGTTCTGGAGGCTTGGAAGTCCAAGAGCATGGCACTGGCACCTGGCCAGGGTCATTCCATGGCAGAAAACATCACATGGCAAGAAAGCATGTGCATAAAACAGAGAGAGGAAGAGGGCCAAACTTATCAGGGGCCCATTTCTGCTATAACTAACTCACTCCTGAGATAATGGCATTAATCCATCCATGAGGGTAGAGTCCTCCTGGTCTAATCATTTCTTAAATATGTACCTCTTTATACTATTACAATGGAAATTAAGTTTCCAACACATGAACTTCGAGGGTGACACACACAAACCATAGCATTCTGCCTCTGGCCCCCAGAATTCATGTCCTTCTCACATGCAAAATACCTTCATTCCATCTCAATAGCCCCAAAAGCTTAACTTATCCCAGAATCAACTCTAAAGTCCCAACTCCAGAGTCTCATCTAATCAGATATTGGTACAACTTAAGGCAAGATTCTTCCTGAGGCAAATTCCCTCCAGGTGTGCTGCCTGTGAAATCAAGACAAGTTGTTAATTTAAATAATACAATGTTGGGATAGGCATAGGGTCAACATTCTCTTTCCAAAAGCAAAAAATACACAAGAAGAGAGGACAAACTGCGCCCAAGTATATCTAATACCCAACAGTGCAAACCACATTAAATTTTCAACTTGGAGAATAATCTTTGACTTCATGTTCCACTTCCTAGACATGCTGGGAGCAGGGGTTGGGCCTGAAAAGACTCAGGAGCTACCTAACCATGGTTTCCTGGCCTCAGTCCACCCTGCCATTCTCAAGGGTTATAGTCTTATGCCTGTAGCCTTCCAGGCTGAAATTGTGCCCTTCTGGACCTACAGTTCTGGGGTCACTGTGGTGGTCTCCTTCCCATAGCTTCACTAGGCATTAACCTAGGGGGACTTTTCTGTGGCAGCTCCACCCCTGATGGAGGTTTTTGCCTGCACCCTAGGCTATCTGCAACATTCTTCAAAATCAAAATGTAGCTTTTGCATTCTGTGTTTCAGCAGAATTAGCACCATGTTAATGCCACAAAGACTTGTACCTAATTGAATGATGGATAGACCTGCACCTGTGCCTGTTTGACCCTTAGCTGGGGAAGCCAAGACGCAATGTACCAGAGTGCAGGGAGAAGAGAAGTGAGGCAATTCTGGGCGGTGATCTTGTGGAGAGATCCCCCCATCTCCCAAAACCATTCTGATTTCCTAGACCTCTGGGCCTTTGATGGGTGGTGCAGCCTCAAAGATCTTGAATACCTTCAGGGTCTTTCTCCAATTGTCTTGAGGACAATACCTGGTTTTCTTCTATCCAGAGTAACTTCTTTAGCAAATGGTGACTTAGCCATACCCTGATATTCTATCTTGAAAATGCTCTTGAACTCTTTACATGACCAAGCTGTGAATAATGAGCAGGTCTTTTCTGGCCAGGTATGGTCATTTCTATGGTGACTGTCCTGCAGTCACTTATCATAAGCAACCAGCACCTGCCACTAAAGGCTCTGCCCACATCAAGAAATCTTCCTTGCAAGACACTGACTGCTCTGATGACAACTGATTGGATCAGCCCAGGACATTCTTGTTATCCACATCACTTGCCTTGGATAGGTTTGTTAACCCTCTTTCTCATCCCCTTTTTCTCTTGATGTAAAATGTTACTTTTTTGATGTGGAAATTTTAATCTACAACATTTATATGGAGATTAAATATACTATTTAACCTCCATGTAATCAAACCAAACTACGTATGGTTTGCAATATTGACCACACTGTGGGGTGATTTGAGCTTGTGTCTGTGGCTTTGACTACTGACTGAAAGGGTGGTGCTAAGGAGAATTGCCTCTTTGGGAACTCTACACAACTCATGGCTTTTATAATTGAAATAGCATCAATAAAAGCCTGACATTGTGGAAAGACACAAATGTGCTTGGATCTGGTTATCTCTGACCTTGGGCCACTCATGACAAATACCTTGTTTCTCATTTCTGTCTCACACTGATGAGAATGGCTTTTAACATCCATAATTCTACCAATACTCTGATCACAACCACTAACATAATCTCTAATGAGATTCAGACATTCCCAAGAGCTCTGCCCTTCTCTGCACCTCTTCTGAACCCTCACCTGAATCACCCTCAATGCTTACTTCATGACAGGCTAGGCTTTTTCTAGCCTGCTCTTTCAAATTCTTCCATCCTTTACAAAGCTACTTCCATATTTTCAGATATTTGTTATAGCAACAACCTACTTCTAGTACCATTTTTCTGTCTCAGTCTATTTTCTTCTACTATCACAGAAAACCAGAGACTAGGTAATTTAAAAGAACAGAATTTTATTAGTCTCACAGTACTTCAGGCTGGAAAGCCCAAGAGCATGGTGCCAGTATCTGACAAGGGTCACCTCATATTGTAGATCATCACATGATGAAGTGCATGCAAGAGTCAGAGAGGAAGGGGACCAAACTTATCAAGAGACCAATCCCAGGAAAACTAACCCACTCCCAAGGTAATAGCATTAATCCACTCATGAGTGCCAAGTCCTCATTGCCTAACCATCTCTTAAGATCCCCACCTCTTTATGCTTTTTATACTGTTAAAATGGCAATTAAGCTTCTAACTTTTTGGGACACATTCAAGCCATAGGATTCTTTTATGAGGACCTGCTTATAAGAAGTAAGGGATAAGGGTAGAGATGACTAAGCAGAAAATGGGGCTTGGCATGGTGACAAATACCTGTTGTCCCACCTATGTGGGAGTCTGACACATGAGGATCCCTTGAGTCCAGAATTTTAAGACTAGCCTGGACAACATAGTGAAACCTCATCTCCAAGAAATAAAATAAAAAAGAAAAGAAAACTGAAACTACTGCAACTTAGTTACTAACATATGAATTGTATAGGTTCTTAATATGTGAATTTTTAATACATGAATACAGTGAAATTTTCCATTCTCTCCTCTTCCAGTAAAAACTAAGTGAGGGAATTTGAAAAACCTGTACATGAATGCTTTAGGAGCATTACTCATAATGACCCTTAAGTGTAACTAATCCAAGTGTATATCAACTGGTGATTGGATAAAAAAGTGGCATATCCATGCAATGGAATATATATGGGTATACAGAAAGAACTACTGATATATGCCACAACATGGGCACCTTAAAAATTGTGCTAAGTATAAGAAACCAGACACAAAAGACTATATATTGTAGGATGCCATTTACATAAAATTTCCAAAAAGGCAAACCTACAGAGACACAAAGCAGATCTCTCTCTCTCTCTGAGGGTGGGTGTTGGGATCTGAGTTTGACCACCAGCTAGCACAAGGGAATTTTAGAGTGATGGGAATATTCTAAAACCAGTTTATTGTGGGGATTGTGCAGCTTTATAAATTTACTCAAAATCAATTAGTAGTAGTCCTGATACAAGTGGTGTCCCAATGAAGGGAGGAAAGCTTCCTGAACTCACCAAGTGGATTCTTGGCTTCTTATAGGAAAGAATTCAATTGTGATCTATCTAGTGACAGGAAAGTTCACACTCATACACTGCTGGTGGGACTGCAAATTAGTAAAACCTCTATGGAAAAGAATATGGAGATACTTCAAAGAATTAAAAGTAGAATTACAATTTGACCCAGCAATCCCACTACTGGGTATTTATCCAAAGGAAAAAAAGACAGTTTATAATAAAGACATCTGCTCACGAATGCTCATAGCAGCACAATTCACAATTGCAAAGATATGGAAACAACCCAGGTGCCCATCAATACACGAGTGGATCAATAAAATGTGGTATATGTATACCATGGAGTATTACTCAGCAATAAGGAAAACAGTGAATTAACACATCTGGTATTATCCTGGTTAGAGCTAGAACCCATTCTTCGAAGCAAAGTGTCACAGGATTGGAAAAACAAGCACCACTGGTACTCACCATCAAACTGGTACTAACTGATGAACACTTACATCACACAGGGCAATAACATTCATCTGAGGGTGGGCGGGCGGGAGGGGGGTGGAAGGGATGGGAAAAACTCTCACTGAATGGATGCAGAGAGCACAGTTTGGGGGATGACCACGATTGTGGCTCTGACACGGGCAGAACAGGGGCAATGGCCAAAGTGTTGTACCCCCATGATATTCTGAAATTAAAAAAATAAATTAAAAAAAAAAAGACAGAGACAGACAACAAATCCTACCCCACAGACCGAGTAGGTATCTTCTCCTGAGCAGGAAGGAACCCCTTATGGGGCAATGGTAATGTTTTTATGTGTTCAAAAACCCCACTGGGAAACAGCCATACATGACCAGCATTGTCTTGTGGTCAGGCCGTAAAGGTTAAGCATTAGCTGCTGTCACAGAATGGTAAGTACAAACAGTTTGTAATGCATCTGCGTTTGTAATTCATCCATCTTTGGGTGGCCCTAGGCTGGCAACTTGCTGGGGATTTCCTTGTTCAGGGTGGTTATTGTCAGGTGTCAGTCAAAATGGCTGCACTCAAGGCTCTCTTGACCTTTTTTCCATACATTAGTGTTGCAATGGGTGACTGTTTCCATTTAAATTATACTACCTGAAGGAAGATATTTTTAAAGGTGAATAAGAGGCTATTTGAAAGGGAAAATAAGAATATGGATTTGAGAAGAGATAAACATACAATTTAAAAGGTCAAATATGAATTTGAAAATGAAGGAAGTTACACTAATGTTCAGTTGATCAGAAGGTAATCTGACAAGGAAGATTTATACAGGGTCATGATGTTTAAGAGAAAGACTTTAAGTGTCCTTTTGTTAGTTTTTAAGTATATACCATGATTTTTTATTACAGCAGAACCAAATGACTCTTTATTATTTTCTCTCTGTAATTATGCAAAGCCATGCATTTCTTGTCATATATTTATTAGGCTATAATGAGGCTTTCATAAGGATTTTACTTTTATAAGGATGTTTACTTTCACTTATTTTTATAAGGATGTTCACTTTTCTAAGGATTGAATTTATTCCCAGCACTTTAAGCAAATCTTGAGTGCAGTGAATTTATTGATTGGTGGAAGAGGGAGATTATCCTGCTAGTCTGCACCAAATTGGAATTGCATGTTAAGCAAGGAGTGTTATGAATCTTGAATCTCATATTAGGCCAGGGGTTTCATAGTTCATACCTGAAGTCCTAAGGTTAAATTGTGCTGTTTCTATGGAGTGCCTTGTGGCTTCCTTATGGTCTTCACTCAGTGCATCATACATGCCACAGTGTAACCAACTGTATTATTTTAGACTAAGGTGACCATGGGGTTCTGAAAACCTAGGGGTTTTCTTCTAAGCTTTTAGGTCTTGAGTAATACTTGGAGATTTTTCTAGCTTATCATTTATGTTTAACTTAAATAGTAAACATTGTTCTTTCAAAACCTATTTCTGGTAGTTCCAGTATCTGAAGCACATTTGGGTCAGTTTTATTTGTGTGTTGTTTCTGTTTCCCACTGTTGGCACATTGCTTCCTTATGTATTCACTTAGCTTTGACTTTACTGCTTATTGCCCTTGGAAATTTTTTGTGGTAATGCCCAAGTCCTGGAGTTCAGGAGCCTTCCTTTAGAGAGGATTTGCAAGTATTTCTACCTGGTGTCTGAAACCAAATTCAAATCTTGAGGTTCTTTGGAATCACACCCCCTGTTTCTCATATTATCTCCCCAGGCTGTAAATCAAAGTGAGGACTAATTTTCCCACCTTTTTAAAATTTTCAACTCAGTCCCAAGACTATCTACTTTGTAATACTTTGGGGACTAAGGTGGGAAAGATTTTGTTCTGGTTAACATTGGAGGATGTAGTCCTTTGATCTTCCAGTTTAATATAAAAGGAAGTTTTCCATAAGACTTTCCACTTTGATTGAGCCCTGGGTCTTGACTTAGGTTCTTATTATTACAGAAGACCACAAAATCAAAGCTGATGGTTCAAAAAATGACTTCAAAAATAAAGTGGCTTTGGAGGAGTTGGTGGAGCAAGATGGCCAAATAGAAACCTTCAGTGATCATTCCTCCATATGAATACCTAATTCAGCAATTATCCAGGCTAGCAAGCACCTTCATAAGAACCAAAAATCAGCTTACCAAGGTGATACCACCAGGAGTTCACAAGCATCATAAAATTATTGGGCTTGGGGCATCCCCAGTGCTGATATAGTTGCGAGGACAAGAAACTTAGGAAACAACACTCAATTCCCTTTGAGTATCTGGAAAGCCTTCTCAAGAAGGCAGGTCCAAACAAGCCCAGACTGTGAAGATTAAAATATATACCTAACCCTTCAATGCCCAGACATTGATGAACATCCACAAACATCAAGAACATTCAGGAAGACATGACCTCACCAAATGAAGTAAATAAGGTACCAGTGATTAATCCCTGAGTGATGGAGATAGGTGACTATTCAGACAAATAATTCAAAATAGCTATCCTAAAGAAGATCAATGAACTTCAAGACAACAAAGAGAAGGAATTCAGTAGCATATCAGAGAAATTTAACAAAGAGATTGAAATAATTTTTAAAAATGAAGCAGAAATTCTAGAGCTTAAGAATTCAATTGACAAATGGAGAAATGCATCAGAGTCTCTCAACAGCAGAATTTACTAAGCAGAAGAAAGAATTAGTGAGCTTGAAGACAGGCTGTTTAAAAATACATAGTTGAAGAGAAAAAAGAAAAGAAGAATAAATAAGAATGAAGCATTTCTATAAGATCTAGAAAATAACCTCAAAAGAGCAAATCTAAGAGTTCTTGTTCTTAAAGAGGAGATAAATAATCTGGGGTAGAAAGTTTATTCAAGGAAATAATAACAAAGAACTTTCCAAACCTAGACAAAGATACACATATTCAAGTACAAGAAGGTCATAGAACTCCAAGCAGATTTAACCCAAACAAGGCTACCTCAAGGCATTTAATAATCAAGCTTCCAAAAGTCACAGATTAAGAAAAAGTCTTAAAAGAAGCAAGAAAAAGGAAAAAAAAAAACATATAAAGGAGCTTCAATACATCTGGCAGCAGACTTCTCAGTAGAAATCTTACAGGCCAGGAGAGAGTGGCATGACATATTCAAAGTGCTGGAGGAAAAAAACCTTAACCCTAGAATATTGTATCCTGCAAAATTATCCTTCAAACATGAAGGAGAAATAAAGACTTTCCCAGACAAACAAAAGCTGAGGGATTTCATCAATACCAGACCTGTCCTACAAGAAATGCTAAAAGGAGTGCTTCAATATGAAAGAAAAGGATGTTAATGAACAATAAGACATCTTCTAACTGTATACAATTCACTGATAACAATAAGGACACAAATACAGAATACTCTATTGCTGTAATTATGGTGAGTAGGAAGAGTAAAAGATTACCTTGAGTACAAAGATTAAAAGACAAATATGTCAAAAACAACAATGACAACAACTTCTTGAGAGATAGTATAAAAAGGTATGGATGGAAACAACAAAAAGTTAAAAAGCAGAGAGGATGGAGATAAAGGGCAGGAATCCTGTTAGATTTTTCTATGTTCATTTTTTAATTTGTAAACAGAGTTATCATATGTCTAAAATAACTTGTTATAAAATGTTTTTTGCAAGCCTCATGGTAACCTCAAATCAAAAAACTTACAACGGATACACAAAAAATAAAAAGTAAGAAATTAAAACACACTATCAGAGAAAATCCCTTTTAACAAAGAAAAACAGGAAGTAAAGAATGAGAGGATCACAAAACAACCAAAAATCATATAACAACATGGCAGTCCTTACCTATCAATAATAACATTGAATGTGAATGAACTAAACTCTCAAATCAAAAGACATAGAGTGGCTGAATGGATTAAAAAAAAAAAAAACAAGAGCCAACTACATGTTTTCTGCAAGAAACATACTTCACCTATAAAGACAAAAATAGACTGAAAATAAAGGGAGGGAAAAATATATTCCATGCAAATGGAAACCAAAAAAGAGTAGGAATAGCTACACTTCTATCAGATAAAAGAGATTTCAAGCCAAAAACTGTAAAAAAGAGACAAAGAAGGTCATTAAATAATGATAAAGGGGTCAATTCAGCATGAGGATATGACAATTCTAAATATATATGCACCCAGCATTGGGGCACCCAGATATATAACATAAATATTATCAGAGCTAAAGAGAGAGATAGACCCCAATACAATAATCACTGGAGACTTCAAACTCTACTTCCAGCATTGGCCAGATCAGATTCTCAAAGAACTAGAAAAACAACAGCAAACCAAACTCAAAATTAGTACAAAAGAAGTAATAAGGATCAGAGCAGAAATAAATGAAATTGAAAGAAAAACTAAAAAATATCAATGAAACAAAAAGTTTGTTTTTGAAAAGATAAGCAAAATAGACACACCCTTAACCAGACTAAGAAAAAAAGAGAGAAAGACCCAAACAAATAAAATAAGAGATGAAAAAGGAGACATTACAATTGTTACTGCAGAAATCCAAAGGATCATTAGAGACTACTATGAGCAACTATATGCCAATAAATTGGAAAACCTAGAAGAAATGAATAAATTCCTAGACACACACAACCTACCAAGATTGAAAAGGGAAGAAATCCAAAATCTAAAAAAACAAACAACAAGTATTGAGAGAGAAGGAGTAATAAAAAGTCTTCCATCAAAGAAAAGCCCAGGACCTGATGGCTTCATCGCTGAATTCCACCAAGCATTCAAAGGAAAACTAATACCAACTCTACCTAGTGTATTCCAAAAGACTGAGGAGGATTTTGGGATACCCCAAAACTCATTCTATGAGGCCTGTATCATCCAGATACCAAAACCAGACAAAGACACAACAAAAAAAGAAAACTATAGGCCAATATCACTGATGAACATAGATGCAAAAATCCTCAACAAAACACTAGCAAACCAAATTCAACAACATATTAAAAAGACTATTCATCACTATCAAATGTGATTCATTCCAGGAGTGCAAGATTGGTTCAACATATGCAAATCAATCAATGTGATACATCATATCAACAGAACAAAGGACAAAAACCATATGATCATTTCAATTGATGTTGAAAAAGCATTCAATAATATTCAACATCCTTTCATGATAAAAACTCTCAAAAAACTGGGTATAGGAAGAACTTATCTCAATATGATAAAAGCTATATATGACAGACCCATAGGTAGTATCGTATTTAATGGGGGAAAATGAAAGTCTTCCCTCTAAGATCTGGAACAAGACAAGGATGCCCACTTTCACCAGTGTTATTCAACATAGTACTGGAAGTTCTAGGTAGCAAAATCAGACAAGAGAAAGAAATAAAGCACATCCAAATTGGAAAAGCAGAAGTCAAATTATCCTACTTTGCAGAAGATGCAATCTTATGTCTGGAGAAATCTGAAGACTCCTCCCCAAAATGATTAGAACTGATAGACAAATTTCATAAAATTGCAGGATACAAAATCAATGTACAAAAATTAGTAGCATTTCTATATGCCAACAGTAATCAATCTGAAAAAGAAACCAAGAAAGTAATCACATTTACAATAGCTACAAATAAAATAAAATACCTAGGAATAAACTCAACCAAAGAAGTGAAAGATCTCTACAATGAAAACTATAAGACATTAATGAAAGAAGTTGAAGAGGACACAAAAAAGGGAAAGATATTCCATGCTCATGGATTGGAAGAATCAATATTGTTAAAATGTCCATACTATCAAAGCAGTCTAAAGATTCAATGCAATCTACGTTAGAATAACAATGACATTTTCACAGAAATAGAAAAATAATACTAAAATTTGTATGGAACCACAAAAGATCCAGAATAGCCAAAGCCATCCTGAGCAAAAAGAACAAAACTGAAGGAATCCCATTACCTAACTTTAATTTATACTAAAGATCTGTAGAAACCAAAACAGCATGGTACTGGCATAAAAACAGACACAATGGCCAATGGAACTGAATAGAGAACCAAGAAGTAAACCAAAAACTTATCTTCTACAAAGTTGCCAAGAACATACGGTGGGGAAAAGATGGTCTTTTCAATAAATTGTGCTTGGAAAACTGGATATCCATATGCAGAAGAATGAAACTAGAACTTTACCTCTCTCCATTTGTAAAAATCAAATCAAAATGAATTAAAGACTTAAATCTAAGACCTGAAACTAAGTCACTCCTAAAGAAAACATTGGGAAAGTGCTTCAGGACATTGGTCTGGGAAAGAACTTCTTGAGTAATACCCCCAAAGCACAGGCAACCAAAGCAAAATTGGACAAATGAGAGTACATCAATCTAAAAAGCTTCTGCAAAGCAAATGAAACAATGAAAAAGTGAAGCGACAACCCACAGACTGGGAGAATATATTCGCAATCTATCCATCTGACAAGGGATTAATAACTAGAATATATAAGGTTCTCTAACAATTCAATAGGAAAAAAATCAAATAATCCAATTAATAATGGGCAAAGGATCTGAACAGACATTTCTCAAAAGAAGACATACAAATGGCCAACAGGTATATGACAAAATGTTCAACCTCATTAGTTATCAGAGACATGCAAATCAAACCAACAACAAGATATCATCTCACCCCACTTAAAATGCCTTTTATCAAAAAGACAGGCAATAACGAATGCTGGTGAGGATGTGGAGAAAGGGGACCCCTGTACACTATTGATGGGAATATAAATCAGTGCATCCACTATGAAGAACAGTATGGAGGTTCCTCAAAAAACTAAAATAGAACTACCACGTGATACAGCAATCCAACTGCTGGGTATATATCCGAAGGACGGGAATTCGGTATATCAAATAGGTATCTGCACTCCCATGTTTATTGCAGCACTATTCACAATAGCCAAGATATGGAATTAACCTAAGTGATGAATGGATAAAGAAATTGTGGTACATACACACAATGGCATATTTAGCCACAAAATAGAATGGAATCCTGCCATTGGAAACAACATGGGTGGAAGTGGAGAATATTATGTTAAGTGAAATAAGCCAAGCACGGAAAGTCAAATCTCACATGTTCTCATGCATATGTGGGAGATAAATATTAAAAATAACTGATCTCATGGAGACAGAGAGTAGAATGATGGTTATCAGAGGATGAGAAGGGTCGCAGGGAGTCAGGGATAAAGTGGGGATTGTTAATGGGTGCAAAAATATAGTTAGTTAGAATGAACAATAATTGATAGCACAACAAAGTGACTATAATCAACAATAAATAAAAGTATATTTTAAAATAACTAAAAGAGTGGACTTGGAATGTTCCTGTCACAAATGTTAAATTCATGGGGTGATGGATACCCAAATTACCCTGATTTTATTAATTCACATTGTATGCCTGTATCAAAACATCACATATAATCTATAAATATATATATTATGTGCCCATAATAATTTAAAATAAAAAATTTTTAAAACTGATTGACAAAATAATTTTCTTTCCTTGAAAAGAAAATAAAGTGGCTTTGATGTGCTTATATTCCATTTATCTCTCTGAGTTTTGACTTTCCTCATAGAATTTTGATTGACAACTTCCTACTCTTTTATTAGCTCTTGTTACATCTACAGTGATTAAAAAATATTTTTCCATTCAGCATTTCAATCAATTTTCAGGGAATCACTTGTCCTAATAATCTAGCTTACTATTTCCAGAAAAACTTGTCCTGGTATTATTTCATTCTATTGCCTTTGAGTTCTTTCTTAGCCCTAGGTGCTGTCACAAAGTATTTTACTCTTTATGCTTGTTGAAATGTTGTAGCCAAGTAAATAAATGAATCTTGTCTTGGTAAAGTCTCTCTTTCCCTTCTCCATGGCAATGTTGAAATTTACTTGAGCCCTGTCTCCTGGCAAACAGTGGGCATTGAGAAATCCCCCTATCATTTTTTGTTTTGGCAAAGGGCTTACAGAAACAAATCACTTTGGCTTAAATAAACTCATTTATGTACAAATAAAAAAACCTTCTGCAGTGTGATTGTTTCTTTCCCATGGGAGCTCATTTAGACAACTTGAAAGTCAAACTTGATGAACAGGGCACTTGACTTAATCAGACACAGCAAGAGTGTGTCCAGGGTCATGTGTGTGCAGTATATTATACAAGAATGTGAACAAGAAAAACTTCTACTTTGAGTAGGGGAACAAATGACTGTTAGCAACAGCAGGAGAATTTTCTGACCATATTAAATAATTCAGACATATTTTGAAAAAGCTGAGTATGGAATTAAGATGAACTGGAGGAAAACATCACTTTCCTAAACTTTAAGATGAAACATTTTAGTATCAGACTATAACAAAATAATTAGAACCAGAGGGGGAAAAAATAAAAGCTACAGGGGCCATTGAAAAGTTGAAGAACAGAGTTACCATCCTTGGCCTCCCAAAGGGGATAAAAACTAAAAGCAGAAAGGTACAGAAACAGTTGAACTTTTGAGATATACGTCTGAGAAGTTTTTAAAAGGTTATAGAATTAGAACCAAAGTTTCTTGCAATTTTATTAAGAGCAAATTAATACTTTAAGAAAATCTTCTCTTTACCCCAATTTTTTTTTCCTTTTGGATAACTGGCCAAAAAGAAACAAAGATTTTATGCTTTATCAAGATAATTCCTGTGTTCTCTTTATTAGATTTTTGATTACTCAGGAAAACTAAACTTTTAAAAGGTTAAGATTTTTACATCCATATAAATTCCTGTATTGCCTTTGAAGTCTTTCGATGACTGTCACTCTTGGTTAAATAATGACTATTATTTTACAGTGATCTATGAATCTATTTCAAGCAAGTGTTTTAAACCCTTGACAATTGACAAACTTTCCAAATTAAACTAACTTCTTGATATTCTGAACTCTGGAAGTCCAAGAAAGATATATTAGTCTTCTTTGCTGTGTAAAATTACAGGAAGCATTATCAAATATGAAGTGATGGTTAAATTTCCTTGGGATATATTTGCATAAATATGTTGCTAATATGTATTCCAAAATTATATGAGATTCCTAAAATTCTCATGGTATATTTTATTAGTAATAATTATGATTATTATGTTAAATTGTTGTATACCATAGAAATAACCAAATTCCTTTGCCAATTGTGTTTTTAACCATGGCCATTCCAAGACTTTTGTTATCCACAGACAATTATTATTTTACTTTGATTCTTCTCAAAAAGTGATTTATAATCATCTACAGTCCAAAATTTGCTACTTCTTTAAGGGAAGTCATAAAAAGGATGGAAAATTTTCTATGACTTTTTATTTAAAATATTACTGATTCTTTACGTTTTGTTTTCCAGTCAAGACAAAATTAAGTAAATAGCAAAGTTTACCTGATATCTCCAAAACTTGAAAGCTATTCTATTCCACTGGGCCCAATCTGTTCATTACTGCCAATTCCCTGCTACCAAAACTACATACCTTCCCTGTAGGCCCAGGGACTATTGCAAAACAGGTGCATGTGTGAGATTTAAGAGCTGATTTTAAAGGATGAAATTAGTTTGGACCCTCCAAATTATGTACCCCCTTCCCATCAATCCCAACATAAAGAATTGCCTGCTTCCCACAGACTTAAAGGAGAATTACCAAGAGGATATCAAGACACCTGGTGGCAAAAACTTCTGGATATAGTTGTTTTGAGTTATGATGCAAATAGAGATATAATAAAGAATTTATTGGCAGTCAGGTGTGGTGCACCATGCCTGTAATCCTAGTACTCTGGGAGGCAGAGGCAGGAGGATTGCTTGAGGCCGGGAGTTTGAGACCAGCCTGAGCAAGAGCAAGACCCCTGTTTCTACTAAAAACAGAAATAATTAGCTGGGCATGGCAGTGTGTGCCTGTAGTTCCAGCTACTCAAGAGGCTGAGGCAGGAGGATGGCTTGAGCCCAGAAGTTTGATGTTGCAGTGGGCTATCATGACCCCAATGCATTCTAGCCAGGGCAACAGAGTGAAACTCTGTCTCAATTTATTGGCCACTTTAGGACAAATTACTAAATAGAAAAGCAACAATGCTGTACAACAAAAGACTCTAAATTACTTAAATGGTTTTAATAAAATGCAATGTTTTGTATAGCAAGTTGATACGAATCTGCAACTAAAACTAAAACTACAGTAGCTCTATGCTTATAGACAAGTTAATTTTGTAACCTTGCTTTTTTCTGTTTGTGTTTTCTCTTATGTTGTTTAAAAGTTTGTAAAGTGTTGATGAGTGTGTTACCACCTCCATTCCCATCTGGCCTAGAACATTTAATTGGCTGTAAGCCTTTTGGCTCTAAGTCCCTTGTCCATAGGGGTCCCACAGAGAGGCAGGATGGAACTGGGACCTAGGGAAGGCAGCCACCACCCGGGCAATGATGGGACAAAAATAAAAGTTTGGCCATTGATGGTGACTCTAGCAAATCTTGGCCCAAAGGGGAGAAATGTAAACTTAAAAATAAAATCCTAAGACCCTGCCAACTGAACAGACCCTCTGTTGGCCAAGGGGACCCCAGGAAAACCTTGAAAACTGAGTTCCTGGCCATGAAGGGAAGAGAGGTCAGACACCCCTCATTATACACCCTCCCTTTTGGAGTTCAAACACAATTGACCAGCATTAGTGTTAAAACAGAGATAAGACTGGCAAAATAGACTCTTTGTGACAATAAGACATTAAATTATTAACATGATCTAAGGCCATTCAGGGCAAAGGTTAAGTCACCTGAAGCCCATCAATGTGCTTAACAAATCACTTGCTATCAGGAATATTGTGGCCTGTCTCTGATTAATAGTCTTCTTTATCTTAACTTAAACTATTCTAACCCTTTAGACAAAGCTTTGTTTCTTTAACAAATTACAAATCAAAGAGTCTTTAAATTCACATATAACCTGTAAGCACCACCACCCCGCTCACTTTGAGATAGCCTACCTTTTTAGGCCAACCCAATATACACTTTCCATGTATTGATTTATGATTTTTAACTACAATTCCTGTCTCCCTAAAGTGTATAAAGCCAAACAACCACCTCAGGACCACTTGCCCAGAACTTCTTCAGTGTGGTTCCCCAGGCCATGGACATACACATGGGTTCAGAATAAACCTCTTTCAATTATTTTACAGAGTTTAAGTGGGGTTTTTTTTGTTGTTGTTGTTCTTGTTAACAACGCTTTGCATTGAACACCCACAAGGACAACTATGATGTGTCAATTTTTAAGGGGAGACACCTGAAGAGCACAGTGTAAGATAACTAAGGTTCTAATAGACACTAATCAGAAATAAAGTCTGCCAGATTATGCTTCTTGTGAAATACCATCATTCAGTGAAGTTATGTGAGTGATTTTGGAAAAAAAAAAATCCCAAACTTCTGAAAGGTGTATATCCAAGGGACAGTCTTCCCTTTGAAATATTCAAAATACTCTGAGAACTAACTTCTTACTCTTATTCTCATAATAATACTTGAAATATTTGTAAAGCTCCTCTTTAGTAACTGTGTGCAGAAATAAATTCCACTTGCCAAAAACTTACTAAATTTCTGCCATTGTATTAGAGAAGTCATTTTAGCTGAAGGGCCAAACAATTCCCCTAATTTTACACACAATTCCCCTAATTTTACACACAATTTTAGATAAAAGCATGTCCTAGCTAAGGAAGCATAACTTCAACATAAGTCTCTTAGAACCACTCCCACCTTTTTTCAACTAGTACCTAATGATACAAGCCTAATAATTAGAAAACAAGATTAATAAGAAGAAATCCAAATCTAGACATATTGTAATGAAATTGCAGATACCAAAGACAGAGATTCTAATAGTAGTGAGAGAGAAAAGACTGATCACCAACAAAGCAACAATAATGAAGTGCTGATAGCACTTTTCTAAGTGCAAAAATAGAAGCCAAAAGAAAGTGCAATAATATCTTCAAAATGCTGAGAGAAAGGAATTCTCAACCTATAATTGTTCCAGAAGATCTATCTTCTATGAAGACAAATCAAATAAAAACATTTTCAGATAAACAAAAACTAGAGCATTTAGTACCAAGAGACTAAAGTAATGTCTAAAGGACATATTTCAGGAAAGATGAAAAAGATGCAAAAATAATGTGTAGCATGTGCAAAGGAATTGTGAGCCAAAAAACTGGTAATTATGTAAGTAATTCTAAGTGCACACTGTCTGTAAAAAACAATCATGTTGATGTCTCATTTGTGGGGTTAAGAAAGGAACATATAAAATATTAGACAAAAATAGCATGTAAGTATAGAGGATATTTTTCAGGAAGGGGGTTAAATATTCCATTTAGATGTTAACACAAGTATTCATAGGATCATTTTAGGATTATCACTGAAAGAGTAGACATGGGGATATAATATCCACACAAGTAGAAAGAAAAAAATGGATTGAGAAAATAAAAAGGAAACCTCAATTAATCCTAGAAGCAGATGAGAAAATGAAAAAGAAATAGAAAAGAGAAGAATGAATAGGAAAAAAAAAGTAAAATATTGGAAACATCCCAATATACAAAAATCACTATAAATGCAATGAGCTACAGTTGTTATTTTAAAAAACAAAGATGATCAGGTTAAATTATAAAACAAAATAAGGCCCCATGTCATAAAGAAATACACCAAAACCAGAAAAACTGAAAGATTAAAAGTAAAAATATGCCAGGCATGGTGGCTCACGCCTGTAATCCTAGCACTCTGGGAGGCTGAGGTAGGTGGATTACTTAAGCTCAGGAGTTTGAGACCAGCCTGAGCAAGAGTGAGACCCTGTCTCTACTAAAAAAAAAACCCAAACAAACAGAAAAATTAGCCAGGCATTGTGGCATGCACCTGTAGTCCCAGCAATTCAGGAGGCTGAAGCAGGAGGATCATTTGAGCCCAGGAGCCTGAGGTTGCAGTGAGGTACGATGATGCCACCGCACTCCAGCATGGGCGACAGAGTGAGACTCTGTCTCAAAAATTTTAAAAAAAGGAAAAAAAGTAAAAATAGGGAAAATAAATGAGGAAATAAGGCCAATATTAACCAAAATAAATATTAACTATATTGAATTCAGACAAAATAAACTTTAAGAAAGAAAGCATTTTTGAGGAAAATGCAGATAACTACAATGATTGCAATGAGTTCAATTTATTAGACAGTTAACAATTTGAAATTTATATATACCCAATAAAATAGACTCAAAGGGAATAAAGCAAAAATTTGTAGAGTTTTGGAGAGAAATTGACAAATTCACTTTTATAAGGCATTTCCCAACATACTCCTCTCAATTACTCATAACTCAAGGACATTTTTTAAAATGGTAAAAAAATAGATATAGACAATTTAAATATCATTAACAATTTTGTTTTAATGGATATATGTTGAGCCCAGGACCCAAGAATAAAAGGATACACATTCTTGACATACACATAGGAAACAGTCTTAAAAATGAGGTAATGAATCTGATTATCACCCTGTGGTAATTAAAAGCATGGAGTAAGAAGCCAAATTCTTGTGTTTGAATTCCAGCTCTACTATTGCCAGCATTGGGACATCTTGCAAAATATATAACATCTATTACTTTCAGTTTCATCACCTGTAAGATGCCAATAACTAACATCATAACTACTTCATGTGAAGATTATATAATATAATCCATACAAAGGGTTTAGTATAGTGCCAAGAATGTACCAAGTATTCCATACATACTACCTGTTTAAGTATTATCACTATTATTATGAATGGATAAATAATACATGATTGGAGTAGAGGGTAGAGATAGTCTCCAAAAAGAGGTTTGGATGATGAACTCAGACATTTACCTTCATACGTATCTATGCTTGTTCTAAAAAGCCTCTTTTAAATTCCTGAACTTACAATAGTGAATCTCTACTCATGAGAAAGAGGTCAATAGATGGTCACTTGACTTAATTTATAAAAATTCATCTTAGAGAAGAGATAACTGGTTAGCTAATGAGTTGCTGTAACCCTAGCTTTCCAACAGTTCTCTGGCCCAAAATCTATTTATGAAATGAGTTTATGTAAAATAATTAGAGAATTCAGTTAAGAAAAAAATATTATTAAAACAAACCATAATCCACACAGGGATGCTATTTTTATCCTGCAGGCTTATATTTTCCTAGATTTAAAAAAATCTGTTTGTATCATCTATACTAGTATGCCAAAATTAAATTCTGTAATAAATATTGTGTGATTCCTTGTTTGTTTGTTTGTTTTCTACTTAATCCACAATGGACATTTTTCCACATCAAAATAATTGACTCTTGGAGAGTTTCCATTGCTGCATATTATTGGACTACGTCAATGCAACAAACCCTATTGTGATAATTTTTCAATATTACCAATAAATTTGTGAACTTGTCAAGAAAATTTTTCTTTGCATACTGGAGCAATTACTTTATAAAAAAATTGTTTCAGGAGCCTTAAGGCTCCTGATTGCCAAATCCTCCCTACCCCCAATCTTCTACATATTTAACAAAGTTCAGGAAAATTCCTGTTTTCCTACTCTTCAAAAACACTTGTAATCACTTAAATCTTTGTGATCCTTATATGAAAAAGAGATATGCCATCATTGTTTCCATTTACATTTCCCTTTGCACTTTATTACAAGTGAGATTATTTATATTTCATTTATATTTCTTTTTTTTTGCGTGTGTATGAATTACTTATGTGTGCTGTCATTTTCATAGTAGAGTGTTTTCATTTAATAATTTTAGAGAGCTCTTTCATACAGAGGACATTCATCAAAGTAACATTTTCTCCATATGTTTTGTCATTTATCTTTTAATTTCGTTATGGCACTTTATGTGCATTGAAAATTTTTGTAATCAAATATAAAAATAATTTTGTTCCTGTTTTTCTCCCTGATAGCACAGGTCTACCCTATCCTAATATATAAAAATAATAATAAAAATTCTATATTTTAAATTTCCCAGTGTAAGTTTTAAATCTGGGATCCCTTTAAGTGCACGGTATTACATTTAAGAACTTTACCTTTTTAAAAAAAATTATTATCCACTTGTCTCAAACAAACCATCTTTCCAAGTAGGTAGTCACATATTGAATATGCAGCAGTCTCCTCCCACCCCATTTTTATTTTTTTTTCTTTTTTTTTTCTATGAGTTTGACTGTTTTATTTTATTTTATTTTATATTTTAATTTATTTTTTTAATTTCAGAATATCATGGGGGTACAACACTTTGGCCATACACATTGCCCCTGTTCTGCCCATGTCAGAGCCACAATCGTGGTCATCCCCCAAACTGTGCTGTCTGCATCCATTCAGTGAGAGTTTTTCCCATCCCTTCCACCCCCCTCCCGCCTGCCTGCCCTCAGATGAATGTTATTGCCCTGTGTGATGTAAGTGTTCATCAGTTAGTACCAGTTTGATGGTGAGTACCAGTGATGCTTGTTTTTCCAATCCTGTGACACTTTGCTTCGAAGAATGGGTTCTAGCTCCAACCAGGATAATACCAGATGTGTTAATTCACTGTTCCTTATTGCTGAGTAATACTCCATGGTATACATATATCACATTTTATTGATCCACTCGTGTATTGATGGGCACCTGGGTTGTTTCCACATCTTTGCAATTGTGAATTGTGCTGCTATGAACATTCGAGAGCAGATGTCTTTATTACAAAATGTCTTTTTTTCCTTTGGGTAGATACCCAGTAGTGGGATTGCTGGGTCAAATGGTAATTCTACTTTTAATTCTTTGAGGTATCTCCATATTCTTTTCCATAGAGGTTTTACTAATTTGCAGTCCCACCAGCAGTGTATGAGTGTTCCTATCTGTCCACATCCCCGCCAACATTTGTTATTTGGGGATTTTTTTATATGAGCCAATCTCACTGGAGTTAAGTGATATCTCATTGTGGTTTTGATTTGCATTTCCCTGATGATTAGAGAAGTTGAGCAATTTTTTATATGTTTGCTGGCCATTATTCTGTCTTCTTTGGAAAAGTTTCTGTTCATATCCTTTGCCCATTTTTTAATAGGGTTGTTTGATTTTTTCTTGTTGATTTTCCTAAGTTCTGTATAGATTCTGGTTATCAGTCCTTTATCAGAGGTATAGCATGCAAATATTTTCTCCCATTCTGTAGGTTGTCTGTTGACTCTAGTGATAGTTTCCTTGGCTGTGCAGAAGCTTTTCAATTTGATCAGGTCCCATGTATTTATTTTTGTTGCTGCTGTGATTGCTTTGGGGGTCTTCTTCATAAATTCTTTGCCTAGGCCAATGTCCATAAGAGTTTTTCCAATGTTTTCTTCGAGAATTCTTATGGTTTCATGTCCTAGGTTTAGATCTGTTATCCATTGTGAATTGATTTTTGTGAGAGGTGAGAGGTGTGGGTCCAGTTTCAGTCTTCTACATATGGCCATCCAGTTTTCCCAGCACCATTTGTTGAATAGGGAATCTTTTCCCCAGTGTATTTTTTTTGGAATTTGTCAAAGATCAGGTGACTGTATGAGGTTGGTTTTATATTTGGGTTCTCAGTCCTGTTCCATTGGTCTACGTGTCTGTTCTTGTGCCAATACCATGCAGTTTTGGTTACTATAGCCTTGTAGTATAGTTTGAAGTCTGGTAGATAGATGCCTCCCAATTTGTTCTTTTTGCCTAAGATTGCTTTGGCCAGACAGGGTCTTCTTTGGTTCCACACGAAGCGTAGAATTATTTTTTCTAGATCAGCAAAAAATGATGTTGGTATTTTGATAGGGATTGCATTGATTCTGTAAATTAACTTAGGTAGCAAAGCCATTTTTACTACGTTGACTCTGCCTATCCAAGAGCATGGTAGGGCTTTCCATCTATTTACATCCTCTGCAATTTCTTTTCTCACTGTTTCATAATTCTCTCTATATAGGTCTTTGACCTCCTTAGTTAGATATGCTCCTAAATATTTAATTTTATTTGTTGCTATTGCGAAAGGTATTGCATCTTTAATTTGTTTCTCGGCTTGATTGTTATTAGCATCTATGAAGGCTATGGATTTGTGTGTATTAATTTTGTATCCTGAGACTTTGCTGAGTTCACTTATCAATTCCAGTAATCTCTTGGTTGAATCTTCAGGGTTTTCTATGTATAATATCATATCGTCTGTGAATAGTGAAAGTTTGACCTTTTCTGCCCCCATCTGGATGCCCCTAATTCCTCTGTCTTGTCTAATTGCTATGGCCAGGACTTCCAGCACTATGTTGAAAAGAAGTGGAGATAGTGGGCACCCTTGTCTGATGCCAGTTTTAAGGAGGAATGCTTTCACTTTTTCCCCATTCAGTATGATATTGGCTGTGGGTTTATCATATATGGCTTTAATAGTTTCTAGGAATGAGCCATCTATGCCTATATTGTTAAGAGTTCTTATCATAAAAGGATGCTGGATTTTGTCAAAAGCCTTTTCTGCATCTATTGAAAGGATCATACAATCTTTGTTCTTGCTTTTATTTATATGGTGAATTACATTTATAGATTTGCGTATGTTGAACCATCCCTGCATCTCGGGAATAAAGCCCACCTGATCGTGATGGATTATTTTTTTGATGTACATTTGAATTTGGTTTGCAAGGATTTTATTGAGAATTTTTGCATCTATATTCATAAGGGATATTGGTCTGTAGTTTTCTTTTCTTGTTGTGTCCTTTCCTGGCTTTGGTATCAAGGTGATATTGGCTTCGTAGAATGAGTTTGGGAGGATTCCATCCCTCTGTATATTTTCAAATAATTTCTGCAGTATAGGCACCAGTTCTTCTTTGTAGGCTTGGTAGAATTCAGGTGTAAACCCGTCTGGTCCAGGACTTTTTTTTGTGGGTAGATTTTTTATTACTGCTTCAATTTCGGTGCTTGATATTGGTCTGTTTAGAAATTCTGTTTCTTCCTGGTTGAGCCTAGGGAGGTAGTGTGTTTCTAAGAATTTGTCCATTTCCTCCACGGTTTCGTGTTTGTGGGCATAGAGATTTTTGTAGTATTCGAAGATGATGTTTTGTATTTCCGTGGTATCAGTTGTGACTTCTCCTTTTTCATTTCTAATTGAGCTTATTAGAGTCCTTTCCTTTTTGCTTCTGGTCAACCTGGCAAGTGGCCTATCTATTTTGTTTATCTTTTCAAAGAAGCAACTTTTCATTTTATTAATCTTCTGTATTGTTCTTTTTCTCGATTTCATTTAATTCTGCTCTGATTTTGGTTATTTCTTTTCTTCTGCTGGTTTTAGGATTGCTTTGCTCTTCCTTTTCCATTTCCTTAAGATGATTCATTAGTTTACTGATTTGTGACCTTTCTGTCTTTTGGATGTGGGCATTTAAGGCGATAAGTTTTCCTCTCAGAACTGCTTTTGCTGTATCCCACAGATTTTGATAACTTGTGTCCCCATTATCGTTTAGTTCGAAGAATCTTTTGATTTCCATTTGAATCTCCTCCTTGACCCAATAGTAATTCAGCAACAGATTGTTTAGTTTCCAAGTTTTTGGATGAAGATATGAGTGTCTGTTGGAATTGATTTCTAATTTTATTCCACTGTGGTCTGAAAAGATACATGGTATGATTTCTATTTTTGTGAATTTGTTTAGATCTGTTTTGTGGCCTACGATGTGGTCAATTTTAGAGAAAGTTCCGTGAGCTGATGAGAAGAATGTATATTCAGTGTTATTTGGGTGGAGTGTTCTGTAGATATCTGTTAGGCCCAAATGTTCTAGAGTCCTGTTTAGGTCTTTTATTTCTCTATTTGTTTTTTGTTTGGAGGATCTGTCCAGTTCTGTCAGTGGGGTGTTGAAGTCCCCTGCTATTATGGCATTGCTGCTTATTATGTTGTCTAGATCTAGCAGTATTTGCTTTATGTATCTGGGTGCTACTGTGTTGGGTGCATAAATGTTTAGGATTGTTAAATTCTCTTGTGAGATTTTTCCCTTCACCACTATATAGTGTCCATTTTTGTCCTTCTATACTTTTGTTGCTTTATAGTTTATGTCATCTGAAATGAGGATGGCTACTCTAGATTTCTTTTGGTTTCCATTAGCCTGAAAAATTGTATTCCATCCTTTCACCTTGAGTCTGAATGCGTCTTTGTGTGTAAGGTGTGTTTCCTGAAGACAACAGATACTTGGCTTGTATTTTTTCATCCATTCAGCCAGCCTATGTCTCTTCAATGGGCAGTTCAAGCCATTTACATTTATTTAGAGAATTGATATTTGGGGTAAATTTCTGATTATTCTATTGGGTGGTGTCTTTTGTTTTACCTCTTGCGTCATTGTGGAATCTGATTTCTGGGGTTTTAGCTTTTGCGTAATTTTACATAGGTGGGTGTCTGTTGCTCTGTTTAGTGTATAATGCAGGTCTAAGGTCTAAGCATTTCTTGCAAGGCCGGTCTGGATTTCGCAAATTCTATCAGTGATTGCTTATCTGGAAAGGTCTTTATTTCTCCCTCATATAAGAAGCTTAGTTTGGCAGGATACAGAATTCTGGGTTGACCTTTGTTTTGTTTTAGGAGATTGATGATGTCTCCCCATTCCCTTCTGGCTTGTAAGGTTTCAGCTGAGAAATCTGCACTTAATCTGATAGGTTTCCCTTTGTAGGTTACCTGCTCTTTTCGTCTTACAGCTCTGAGGAGTGCCTCTTTTGTGTTTACTTTGGTCAGTCTAATAATTATGTGGCGTGGTGAATGCCTTTTCACGTTGACTCTCCCAGAAGTCCTGTGTGCTTCTTGAACTTCGATATCGAGATTTCTGGCTAAGCCATGGAAATTTTCCTCTATTATTCCTTCAAATAAATTTTCCAGCCCATGCGAATTGTCTTCCTCTCCCTCAGGGATACTTATGATCCTTATGTTTGGCCTCTTTACATAATCCCACATTTCTTGTATGCCTTTTTCATGCCTCTTGTTTTTGTGTTCTTTCTCTTCGGCTGATTTATTTAGCGCATAGGAGTTGTCTTCTAGCTCTGAAATTCTTTCCTCTGCATGGTCCATCCTATTCTTAAGGCTTTCCACTATGTTTTGTAGATCCTTGAATGCTTCTTTCATTTCTAGTATTTCTGTTTGATTTTTCCGTAATATTTCTATTTCTTTGGAGAATTTTTCATTCATTTCTTGCATTTTTCTTGTGGTTTCTTTGTGGTGGGATTCAATTTTCTCTTGAATTTCATTGAGCTTTCTTATAATCCATAAACCAAATTCCTCTTCTGTCATCTACCCATTTCTTTTGGATTGGTATCCATTGCTGAGGAACTGATGGTTTCTTTTGGGGGTGACTTTTCACTCTGATTTTTCATGTTCCCTGAGTTCTTTCGCTGGTTTTTTCTCATCTGGCCTCTTGGTCGAGAGCTGGGGATGTTAGAGCTAGTTTATGGCCCTGTCACCAGGCCCACAATTATTGTTCCTTGGCAGAGCCAGGGAGAGAAGTAGTGGCCTGTATTGCCTTAGGTGTATTTTAGCAAGTTTGGTGGATCTTGAGTTAACTCTGACCTGTGGTCTTCTCCTCTTTCCAGTGGAGTGTGGTGAGAATGACCTCCCAACTTGGGCTCTAAGCTAGTGAATTGTACTTGAGGATATGAGTCCACCGTTCCCTATTAGCTAGGTATTCTGTTATGTCCATGGCAGACTCTGATCCCCCAGTTGGGGTATGTGAAAGCCCCGTGCTTTGGGAGGGGCCTTGTAGCTCCTAGGGGTTACTTTGACCCTGCTCCTCCTGAGGTGCAGGTAGAAATACAATTTCTTTTGGCTGCAGTGTGAGAGCTGAGTTGGGAAAATTCTACACAGCTCAGAGGTTGCTCATCTAGCCACGTGTGTCTGCCCTTCTGATGTGTGTCTCCGCGTGATACTGGTTGATAGGGGGATCTCCAATTGTGCACCCCTTTTCCACCACCATACCCCAAGGCAAGGCGGGTGGCTGTCTCTATCCCTAGCAGTCTCCACTGGGGGGATGTTCCCACGGGGAAGGGGGGGTAGTGGCCACTGGAAGCGCTCTTGGATGGCGCGTAATTCCCTATTGAAGTGGGCATGATTATGGGGAGCTGCTCTGGTTCAGCCTGTGGCTCTTGAGGTATTTGGTTGTCATGAGTACCAGCAGTTATACCAAATGAGTCACTATAGCCAGCAACCTTCAAAATGACCGATCTCTGGGATACAGGAGGGCCGGGACATAAAGGGCGGGCACTAGGACCAGCACGGAGCGGACTTGTCGGAGGCCAAATCCGGGATAGCAGGACCAGATGGACGAGCTGCAAACTGTTTCCAATACACCAAGGTCCTGCCCCTATAGTTCTGGGATCTCGTCCCACCTGGAACCCGTGGATACAGCTGACCCTGGCCACCAAAGGCAAAGCCTGTCTCGCCCCAGCAGAAGAGCCCCGGGCCGGGCCGGGGTGGAGCCAGAGACGCGGCTCACAGCTCCGGGCGGGCAGCTGTAAAGATGGCGGCCGCTGCCAGCCTGGTGCACAGCCGGGCTCTGATCGCGCCCGGAGCGCAGCTTTTCTCCGCTGGCCATGGCGGCGGCAGCTGCTAGCAACCTCTAAGGGCATGTCCTGCTCTCCGTTAAACTCCTGGGCCCAGTCCCGCTGACTTCCAGTGGTGCAGTGCCGGCCTGCGGGTTCCCGTGCACTGTCCCGGGAAGCTGTATATCTGCCCAGTGTGATCCCCAGCCCTGCGCGGTCTCTGTATACTGCAGCTGAGGGTTGTGTTTGGCTTTCGTGATTGCTCCAACTCCACAGTGTCTGTTGTCTTGTGCAACCACCGTGCCCCAACTCTGGGCTTGTCCCTGACTGAGTGGATGGGGAGGTGCGTAACCCCTTGGGGGGCAGGTCACGGACCTGGTGAGCGAGTCCTTCCTGCGCTCTGGGTTCTATTGTGCTCCGTGCGCCCTCCGATCTTTGTGAAAATTTTGTACCTGTTTTCTTGGGTTGGGCATTCCCCGTTGTTTCTCTGTAATTCACAATGCTGTTTTCAGAGTGAGCGGTCCGTGCTCTCATGTACCCGCTGGCGTTTTTCACCTCCTTCCCTGGGAGCGGTGCAGTGGGAGGACTCTATCACACCGCCATTTCTTCTCCTCCCCCCATTTTTAGATTTTCTATTCTATTCCACTGAATCATCTGCTCCTTCTTGTGTTAGTAGTGTACTGTTTTAACCTCTTTACCTGTAGTCTACATTTAAATATCTATGTTTAATATTTGGTAAGTTCACCTTTCAGTCTTCTTTGTCAAATGTTCTCTTGGTGATGTTCACCTCTACATTATTTCAGATGAATTTAAGAATCCCTTGTCAAGATAAAAAGAATCTTCAATGAATGATTGATTATAATGATACTAAGTAAGAATCAGTATCTTGAATGAGTCTAGCAAGGAAGTGATTCTATCTCTATATTTCTTCAAGGCCTGTTTTATGCCCCTCCTTTGCCTTGATATTTTTTTCTTCATATAAATACTCTACATTTCTCAATACACTTATTCCTGGGTTTTTCATTTTTAAATTATGATAATATACTTCTCAGTTATAATTTCTAAGTTATTATTGACATTATATAGGAAAAGTTTTGATTTCTGTGTATTTATTTTACAAACAGAGTGAATAACTTTTGAACTACAATTTTATAATAGGAGAGAGCGTTGAAAATTTCTGGCAAGTGCTTATGGAAGGAAAAAACTACATAGTAGAGATTTTGCCAGAATGGGTTATTACTGAAGAATGGTGTGAAGCAGATGAACACAAATCAGGCAAAAGCTGGGCAAGAAGAGCTACTTGTATCTAAGGGTAAGATCATTGCTGGCATTTCCAATAATGTATAATTTAGTCATTTTTGTTTCAAACTCTGCTAACCAAATTTCTCAGTGATTTACTAGTAGGGCTCTTTAACTTTTTATTTCTTCTTACCATCATCTCTATTCCTTTACTTTATTTACTCAAGTCTTTTCTCCATTCTTATAGCAATCCCTTATTGTACTCTAATTTACATATTATGACGCCTCCCCTGCCCTCATTTGTCCTATTTTTTTATGGTCATCCAAACTTGAAACCTAAATAATCATTTGCCCTTGCTCCCTCCTTTCTCAATCTGCAACTCCTGTTTTTAGAGTCTTTATTATCTTTCCTAGAAAGCAAATGAGTTGGCTCCATACTTGATGGAAACTGATATAAACAGGCTAACATATATGGAAACTCTTTGAATCTAATACTTGACCTAGTAATTCCACTTGACCTGTACCTAGTATTGTTGGTGAAGCAGAAGAGAGCAGGAGCAGGTCCAAAAGAAGTCACCTAGTTTATGAACTATGTTCATAAATTATCTAGCACTAAACACAATGAAAGGCCACAGAAACTGTGATTATATAGATAGAGCAGTGTAATCTGAAAGCTTGGCAACCATAATTTACAGAGGAAAAATCTGCATAGATCCTAATCTAAGTACTTCTTCTTAGGAGGTCATTTAATGCCATTTTGTTCTTTCTAGATTGAACAAATTTGACAACAAATTGTTTAGAATTAGTGACTCAGAAGCTGAGTGTTTGAACCCTCAGCAGAAATTGCCATTGGAATACATTTACAGAGTTCTGGAGAGTGCTCAGGTCCCTGCTGAAGAGATGGCTAGTTCCAGAACAGACATCTTCACTGGTGAGAGAGCAATTAGCAAAAACCAACAAACAACAAAATTTCTCTGTCGAACTTAGATAGATCAAATGGTTTGTTGTGTGTGTACAGTTTCTATGATCACCAAACATTTGCCTCCTCCAGCCCTGGCACAAAAACAGTTCTTTTCTTAAAAGGTTGTGACTGTCATTTATATTTCTCTTTTCAGTATTTCCCAGGGTGTCCAGTAAGACTAGCAAAGCCTCTCTACAGTGGCAAGTGGTGAGAGAATGGGCACATTTTCCAACAGCCTGGAATGAGTGTCACAGATTGCAGGGCCATAGGAACCACATGCCAGTCCTTTTGGCAGATTGCAGAGATCCAGGAACTTCATTGACCCTGGTGGATTGATATGACAAAAAACAAAAACAAAACAAAACAAAACACAACGAACCAACCAAAAAAAATCCAGGATTATGTATTAGGCTAACTTTGAGCTACTGAATTCCTGAGTCTAAACAGGGCTTGGATGCTGAAGGAGTTTCTGAGAGTTAATTGAAACCTGAGATCTCCCACTTTCATACCTCTTTTAAAATTAATTTTAGATCCAGAGCAGGCATGCTCTAGGCAGCTGTCACTTAAAATTCCAGACCTATCTTGTTCTCAACCTTTATTCTAAGGCTCAAATAATGCACTGATTCAGTTTTATTTTTGTTAATAAAAGTAATAATGTATTAGTGTAATATTTGTTTCATAATAAAAAGCAACTTGAAGTGGAACGTTATTAGCTAAACTGCATTAGCAAAAGCTTACCAAGTTTATCAATTCAAGACTGTCCTAAGTATTTTCTCCTTTAAAGAGTTACAAGAAATTCACCAAAGTCAGCCTCCATGTTTTCCCAAATGATTCTTTCTTTCTTTGGGATGTATTCCCTCTGTTCTTTTTACTGTGTCCAGTGAGCAAAATTGAAACTGTCTTATAATTAAACCAGGATTAGAATAGCAGGGCTCATGTGTGTTGGGGCTGATCTGTCAGTGTCTGCTGGGGATTTATACCTGGGAGAATCATAGCAAGGCCATCATGAAGTTAAGTGGAGGGAGGCAACTTTTTATATGAGTGATAAGTACCACATTCTGGGTCAGCACAGGGGGCTATGGGATCAATAGGGAGGAGTGTGCCAACCTCAGTGTTGGTGAGCCAGGGGAAACTGCACAAGAAGAAGTAATATCTCAGCTGAAACTTAAAGGATACACAGAAGTTACCCAGTGAGTGGGGAGAGAATGGAAGGAAGAGTATCAAGCAAGAAATAGGGAATTGTAAGAGTAGCTTTTCCAGAGGGAGGAGGTAAAAGAGCCAATGTTGAGTTCCTGGAATGGGAAGTTTGTTATGGCCAGTCCTGGAGTACAAGAGGTGATCTTGAGTATACAGTCTGGAAAGGTTGGTGGTAGGGAACTTGGGCACTTACTAAGGAGCTGTAATTACTTGAGGACCATGGGGAGACACTGAGGTGTTCAATAGCAGGATAAAAGCCTGACATGGAGAAGGTCATTGTTGGATTTCCATTTTTAAAATGGCCACAGAGTAGAATGTGGATCTAGGGGCTGGAGGCAGGAACACCAAGTTGGAGACCAATGTAGTAATTCAGGGAAGAGAGGAAGGTGGCTTTAACTAAGGTAGAAGAGTCTGCAGATTTAAGAGAAATAAAGGCCTAATGGACAGCACATGGTAAATGATTAGGTGTAGGGTATTAGTAATAAGAATAAGGAGGAGCCCAGGATTTCACTTAGGCTTTTGGCTTTGCTGAAGCATTCACACTTAGGTAGAACATACAAATTTGGGTTTTAGCATGTGGGGAGAAGTTGACTTCTGTTTGGGGTATGTTGAGTCTGAGATTCCTGTGGACCTACCTGGGTAAGTTGGTTGGGTTTTAGATGTCTGTAGACCATCCAAGAAGAGACAATAAGTGTGATTTAGAAACATGTCTTTGGAATATGGGAAGAGATTGGATTAGAGAGGATTGAATGTCATCAGCACTGGATGGTAACTGATGCCATGAGAACAAATGAGATTTCCCAGGGAGAGGGAATTATGCAAGTGAAAAAGATCACAGTCTGAAGAGATGTGACAGTACAACCTTGAAGGGAAATTAATACATTTCAGCCTGCTGAATCTAAAATATTTGACTGGAATCCTGGTTCATCATTTTATATAATGGAATTACCTTAAATTAAATTCTTTCATTTTATGATCTTCAGTTTACATGGTTCTAAGATAATGCTAAAAACATCTGTATATATCTCCTTTAGGCATGAAAGGATCTGAGAATGTGAGATCAGATGGTGAAATGTATGCCAGTATTTTGCAAGACTGAAGAGTACTACTAGAGAGGGTAAAAGTTATTGTGTTGTAATAAGATCATCATTGTTATGTCACTTGTATTAAAAATGTGAAATTTAATAAAAATGTATCTACTCCCATAGGTAAGGATACTCATATGCTGTTGGGTTTTTCATTTTCTTATGATGAGTAGTCTTCATGGCCAATGTAAATGAAAGATATGGATATCTAGACATGTTTTAAAATCTACATAGTAAGTAAATGAGTAAGATTTACATTTATTATGCTTTTTTTCTTTAATAATAGAGTCAGTTAAAGCCTTTTTGATTCTTATAGGGGTTATGAATTGAGACTATGAATTTGTGTCCCTTACAAGTCTAAGAACTGAAAATCACTATAATGCCACTGGGAAGCTGCATGTAAATCAAGGACTGTTTCTTCTCACTGGATTTGCTATTTGTTGCTTGGTTGCAGGAGACTGTGAAAAAGTTCTCTGTGGTGGAGTGAGCTGCCTGTTAGACCCTTCAGTTAATGTCATATTGAGCAAAGCCAAAATGAAATTCCCTGACGGCATGAGTAAACCCTTTTCTAAAAGGGCAGATGGATGTGAACATGAAGATGTGGTGTTTTCCTGCTGAAACTTCTAAGGAAGGTCAGTCAACTTAAAGATTGGCCCTAGCATGGAATCCATGAAACCACCATGCACAGATTCAACCGACATGTGTGGAAAATATTTGGAAAAAAACAATAAAAAATAACAATATGACAATATAAAATAATATAAAGAAAACCAATGCAGTATGGCAAATATTTACATTGTATTAGGTATTATAAATAATCTAGACATTATTTAAAGTATATGGGATGATGTACATAGGTTATATGCAAATATCATACCATTTATATCAGGGACTTGAACATCCCTGAATTGTGGTATCCTTGGTGGGTCCTGGAACCAATTCCTTCTTTAATTCTGATTACCAATTTTTTTCTCCAAGTGAAAAGTTGATGGAACATTTCTTTTTCAAATTTTCTCTCTGTGTAGTAATAATGTTCCAGCTTTCAGATACTGGTAGATGATTATGTTTAACTAATTGCATATCTTATTTTATAGTAATAAAATTAAACTCTTCATTACAGAAATATTTACAAATACTAATTGTAGAGTAAATACTAATCAGTATTATTAGGGATATACTATCAACAAAAGTCTCTGTATTTCTGCACATATCTTATTGTACTTAATATTTTTCCTTTTCTTACTTGGCTTAAGTTCATTCTTGATTAACTGGTGTTTTCTCTTCTTTTTTGCATGTGTTTTTTTTTTCTTGCTCCTCTTCCACCTTTTAAAAGATGATTTACCCCAGCCTAAATTTTTCCTCACAGAACGCATTTCTTCAATGTCTGTTCTTTTAGTCCCTCTCTGCCTCCAGTGTCAGTATATTTTATTCCAGCTTTCTATTTAGTAGATATGTGTGACTTTTATTTAAAAATCATTGTTCCACAAGGTTTATTCTTTTTTATTTTTCTGCTTTCTTGGAAGGACCTGAATTTATACAATCATTCATCTTTAGATTTTTGACAAATAGAATAGAAGAAACTTATACTATTTGCAATGGCAACTTATTTAAATCAGGCACTACTAAAAATTAAACTCTCACATTTTGTCCCACAAGAGGTAATTCACGCAATAATGAATCATGCAAACACATAAAAAATATAACACAGAGTTAACTGGAATTTCTTAATGTTAGTGTTTTCAATAATACTCTAAACTACCTAGGGATAAATATTTGTTCTAGGCTTTTTTGGTTAAGAAAATAATCTAATGCATATTATAGTATTTGTATAATAATTAGGCATAAGGAGAGTAATATTTTGAAGACATCTGTGTCATTTCTCATAATCCTTACTCCATGAGAAGACGTAGGACAGTAAATGGCAGAACTGAGGTTTGAATCTACATATGAGTCACTCCAAAACCTATGCTGTTTGTGTTAGGTGACATAGTAATGGTGAATATTATAATTATTTTATCAAATTTGACTTTTTATTCTTAAAGCTGTATTTTTCTAAAATGTCTTAAAATCAAGTTTAACAAAGCTATTGACTGCTTCTCAGCTGCCCAGGAAAAATTGTAAGCTATTTGAAGTCTGCCTGTTGATTTAGAAACCTTGTTTCAGGACAGAAATTCTGATAATCCAAATGAAGATGTGGTTGAAAGCCTTCCCACAACATCAGTCAAAGCCCAGGGCTTTTCCCATCCTGCCTTTCCATCAGCTGACCCTCTTCTGCAACCTTCCCTCAAGTCTAGAAAACCCTGGTCTTACAAAGGTAAGTTTTTTTTTAAAAACTTTTTCCCCCATTTTTTTTCCACATACCACCCTCTGATCCTCATCATGCTGACAAGGATTCTAGAAAGAAATGGATGTCCTCAAGATCATAATAGAAATCAGTGTAATCACGAGAGAGAGAGAGATACAGGACTGAGATTTATAAAATTTGGTAGGAGTAAACAATTCTTAGGGTTTCCATTATGGGAAGAAAGAATTAGAAAGCAACCCAAAGGACAACTCTACAAATATGGAGTTGAGGAGGGGTGTGAAGGGGAAGAATGCATGTGAGAAAGGCAAGAAAAACATAAAGATTGGACAAAAGAGTCAAGATGAGAGAGATATTATAAAAACACAACAGAAATAGTAAAGTTAAATAAGAGCAGGAAACTCTTCGTATTATAAGATATGATAGAAATTATTTTTAATGAAAATTAAGAAAAGAAAGGCAGGCAATGAAAAAGATGCTTAGATTCTTCAGAATGACTTATAGCTGATTTTGATGATAAAGTGAAAGAAAATTTAAGAACGACTATAATGAACATAAATCTATTGTACATTTTAAAATCACTGCAAGAGAATAATTTGAATGTTGCTGCATAAAGAAAAGATAAATATTTAAGGTGATGGATATCACAATTACCCTGTATGATTTTGTGAAGGTATCAAATTATCACATGTACCCCCAAATATGTACAACTATTGTGCATCAATTAAAAACAACTTAGATGAGGAGAGAAAAAAATGGCAGTCTGGTAGAGGCCTCCTACCTCACCACTCCCAGGGAAAGAAGTGAGAAGGGCTGACGGTTGCCTGTGCATGGATTCCTCACTCTGAACGCAGCATTGTGAAATTGAAGAGAAGCAGTGTGGGAAACTCAGTGCAAGAAAAAATATGACATGGAGATACATTCACAAAGATTGGAGAGCGTAGGAAATACAGTAGAGATCAGAGCATGGGAAGGACGTGCTCACCAGGTCAGCACAATGTGACCTGACCTGCAAGTGGTCATGTACCATCCCCACAGACTCCCCATCTACTCAGTCAGGGACAAGTCTAGAGTTGGTGCAAAGTCATTTCATGAGACAGCAGGCTCTGTGGAGAGGAAGCAATTGGGAGAACCATACGGAAATCTCAGGTGCACTGTGCAGGAACTTCACAGGGCTGGGGAAGGACTGGGCTGAGAAATAGCTTCCCAGGACAGTACACTGGATTTGGAGATGGGCACCTCACTCCTGGAATTCAGTGGGATCATGGCACAGGAGTTTAATGGAAAGCAATGAGCTATGCCCTTCATGGCTGCTGGCAATTGCCTCTGTGGGATCCAGGTGGGTCAAGGAGAGCTGCATTCACAGCGCGGCTGACCCGAACCAGTGGGGCCCTGTCGTATACCCCGTTGGCAGGTGGCAGCCATCTTAAAAGTCTCCTGCTGGGAGCAGACTGTTAGCTAGGTCTCTAGCTTCATTCCACCTCTGGCTCAGGGGCTTTCCCACCTGGGCACAACAGGCCATGCCCTTGGAGACTATGGACAGCTGCCTCTGTGAGCTCCAGGTAGGATGAAAAGAGCTGCATCCCTGGCATGGCTGACCTGTATCAGCGGGACCTTTGTGTATTAGAAAGAGTTTGCAGCACATCCATCCAGACCTGCCTCCCTGGCTCTGGCTGTCTCCTACATGATTGGCATTAGTGCCCACTCTCCAGGTCCCCATCCCACCCTACCCCTGAGAACAGTCATATTGAAGGTTGCTGTGCTATAATGACTCAATTTGCATAAGTACTTATTCCCATGGTAACTGGATGCCTCAGGTGCCACAGGCTGAATCACAGCAGCTGCCCCCAAACCTACTCACTTTATTAGGGAGCTCTGCTTGATCCAAGAGTTCCTTCAGCTGCCACTATTCCCCCTGGTGGGAGCATGCCCCTGGCAGAGACTTCTGGGGATAGAGAGGCCTACCTGCCTAGCCTTGGGGTCAAGCAGTGGAAAAGGGGTGCACAATTGGAGATCTCCCTGTCAGCCAGTGACATATGGAGATGCATGTCACTGGGCCAGACACACAAACTCTGGGGAAGGTCGAGAGCCCATCTTGGGTGGAGAGGAAACACAAATGGTCTGATCAGAAGGGAAAGTGCCAGAGCTTGTGGACAGGGAAGAAAAAACTTGGCTACAGACCCCAGCAATCACACCAGTTGGTCCCTCCCATCAGAAGTAGCCCTCCAAGCTTGGAGAGAGAGAGCTGTGAACTCCATAACTGCAGCCCCCCACAGCCAGATAAGCAACCTCTGAGCTGCACAGAAGTTCACTCACCCAAGCTCTCACACTTCAGCTGCAAGCTATCTTGCTCCTCCCCACACCTCAGGGAAAACAGGGTCAAAGTAACCCCTGGGAGCTACAAGGCCACTCCAAAAGCTTGGGGCTTTTGTACACCCTATCTGGGGGAATAGAGCCTACCATAGGCACAATAGATTACATAGGTAACTGGCTCCTCCACACAAAAAACAATCAATAACAGCAGGAACAACCCCATAGCTAAAATATTGCCTTCCATCTCAAGCTATTAGGGAGCAGTGGATTTGCACACTCAAGTACAATCCACCAGCTTGGTGCTTAAGCTGGGGAAAAAAACTCACTACACTCCACTTGGAAGAGGTGGAGACAACACATCAGAGGTAACCCAAGAGGTACATCAAACTTGCTAAAATGCACCTAAGGCAATATAGGACCAGTGCTCCTCTCCCTGGGTCTGTCAGGGAATGATCCTTGGGGTCTTAGAGACAGGGCCATAAACAAGCCCTAGCACCCCCTGCTCTTGATCAAGAAGACTGATGAGAAAGAATCAGCAAAAGAACACAGGAATCATGAAAAATCAGAGTGAAAAATCACCCCCAAAAGAAATCATTAGCTATTCAGCAAGGGATACCAACTTAAATGAAATGGATAAAATGACAAAGAAGGATTTTTGATCATGGATTATAAGAAATCTCAATGAAATTCAAGAGAAAATAGAATCCCAACACAAAGAAACCACAAGAAAAATGCAAGAAATGAGTGAAAAATTCTCTGAAGAAATTGAAGTATTATGGAAAAACCAAACAGAAATACTGGAAATGAAAGAGGCATTCAAAGAACAGTAGAAAGCCTTAAGAATAGGCTGGATCATGCAGAGGAAAGAATCTCAGAGCTGGAAGATAACTCCTATGTGCTAAACAAATCATTCAAAGAGAAAGAACACAGAAGAAGAGAGATGAACAAAGCATACAAGAAATGTGGGATTATGTAAAGAGGCCAAACATAAGAATCATAGGCATCCCTGAGGGTGAAGAAGAAAACACAAAAGGGCTGGAAAATCTACTTGAAGAAAAAATAGAGGAAAATTTCCATGGCCTAGCCATAAATTCTCAATATCCATGTACAAGAAACACACAGGACTCCTGGGAGACTCAATGTGAAAAGGCAATCACCACACCACATAGTTATTAGGCTGACCAAAGTAAACACAAAAGATGCACTGCTTCCAGCAGTAAGGTGAAAACAGCAGGTACCCTACAAAGGAAAACCTGTTAGACTAACTGCAGATTTCTCAAGTGAAACCTTACAAGCCAGAAGGGACTGGGGACCCATCCTCAGTCTTCTAAAATAGAATAACGGCCAACCCAGAATTCTTTATCCTGTAAAACTAAGCTTCTTACGTGAGGGAGATATAAAGACTTTCCCAGACAAGCGATCACTGATGAAATTTGCGAAGACCAGACCTGTCCTGCAGGAAGTACTCAGACATACCTCCTACACTAACCAGTGCTAGACACACCCACCAATGTAAAATTACACAAAAGCTAAAAGTCCATAACCCTGATTCCACAATGGCTCAAGAGGTAAAACAAGACAATAAGAGTCTACCCAATAGGATAAACAGAAATCTGCCCCAAATATCAATTCCCTCAATAAATGTGAATGGCTTAAATTGCCCATTGAAGAGACATAGGCTGGCTGAATGGATAAAAAAATGCAAGCTGGAGACAGCCAAGTATCTGCTGTCTCCAGGAAATGCACCTTACACACTAGGACTCATTCAGACTCAAGGTGAAAGGATGGAATACAATTTTCCAGGCAAATGAAAACCAAAAGAAAGCTGGGGTAGCCATTCAAATATCATATATGATAAACTTCAAAGGAACAGAAGTAAAGAAAGACAAAGTCACTATGTAGTGGTGAAGGGAAAAATCCAACAAGAAGTCTTAACAATCCTAAATATTTATGCACCCAACATAGAGGCACCCAGACACATAAAGCAAATAGACAACATAATAAATAGCAATGGCATAATAGCTGGGGACCTCAACACCCCACTGACAGAACTGGACAGATCATCCAAGCAGAAAATAAGCAAAGAAACAATGGACCTAAGGAGGATTCTAGAAGATTTGGACCTAACAGACATCTACAGAACATTCCACCCAAATAACACTGAATATATGTTCTTATCAGCTCATGGAACTTTCTCTAAAATTGATCACATCCTAGGTCACAAAACAGATTTCAACAAATTTTAAAAAATAGAAATTATACCATGTATTTTCTCAGATCCCAAAGGAATAAAATTAGAAATCAATTCCAACAGAAACCCTCTTCTCTACAGAAAAACATAGAAATTAAACAATCTATTGCTGAATGACTAATGTGTCAAGGAGGAGATTCAGATGGAAATTAAAAGATTCCTCAAACTAAATGATCATGGGTACACTGGTTATCAAAATCTGTGGGATACAGCAAAAGTAGTCCTGAGAGGAAACCTCATCGCCTTAAATGCCCACATCCAAAAGACAAAAGAAAAGGATCACAAATCCACAAACTAATGAATCATCTTAAGGAACTGCAAAAGGAATAGCAAACCAACACTAAACCCAGCAGAAGAAAAGAAATAACCAAGATCAGAGCAGAACTAAATAAAATCAAGAACAAAAGAACTACACAGAAGATTAATAAAACAAAAAGTTTGTTCTTTGAAAAGGTAAACAAAATAGAGAGGCCACTTGCTAGATTGACCAGAAGCAGAAAGGAAAGGACTCTAATAAACTCAATTAGAAATGAAAAAGGAGAGGTCACAACTGATATCATGGAAATATAAAACATCATCTTCAAATACTTTAAAAATCTCTATGCCCAAACATATGAAAATATGGAGGAAATAGACAAATTCTTAGAAACACACTACCTCCCTAGGCTCAATCAGGAAGAAATAGAATTCCTAAACAGACCAATATCAAGCACCAAAATTGAAGCAGTAATAAAAAATCTTCCAACAAAAAAATAGTCCCGGACCAGATGGGTTCATGCCTGAATTCTACCAACCCTAAAAAGAAGAACTGGTACATATACTGCAGAAATTATTCCATACCATCAAGAAGGATGGAATCCTCCCAAACTCATCCTACGAAGCCAATATCACCTTGGTACCAAAGCCAGGAAAGGACACAACAAAAAAAGAAAACTACAGACCAATGTCCCTTATGAATAGAAATGTAAAAATTGTCTATAAAATCATAGCAAACCGAATTAAAATGCACATTAAAAAAATTCATCACAATTAGGTGGGCTTCATCCCCAAGATGCAGGGATGGTTCAACATATGCAAATCTATAAATGTAATTCACCATATAAATAAAACCAAGAACAAAGACCATATGGTCCTCTCAATAGATGCAGAAAAGGCTATTGAAAAAATTGGCACCCTTTATGATAAGAACTTTTAACAATATAGGCATAAATGGCTCATATCTCAAAATTATTATAGCCATATATGATAAACCCACAGTCAATACCATAATAGGTGGGGAAAAATTGAAAGCATTTCCCCTTAAAACTGGAAGCAGACAAAGTTGCCCACTATCTCCACTTCTATTCAACATAGTACTAGAAGCCCTTGAAAGAGCAATCAGAGAAGAGAGAGGAATCAGGGGCATCCATATGGGTGCAGAAGAGATCAAACTTTTACTCTTTGCTAATGATAAGATATTATATCTAGAAAACCCCAAAGATTCAACCAGGAGATGCCTGGAATTGATAAATGAATTCAGCAAAGTCTCAGGATACAAAGTCAATACATAAAAATCAGTAGCCTTCATATATGCCAATAACAGTCAAGCCGAGAAACAAATCAAAGATGCAATACCTTTCACAACAGCATCAAGGAAAATTAAATATTTAGAGACATATTTAACAAAGGAGGTGACAGACCTATATAGGGAGAACTACAAAACACTGAGAAAAGAAATTGCAGAAGCCTTAAACAGGTGGAAAACTCTACCATGCTCTTGGATCAGTAGAATCAACATAGTTTAAATATCTATACTACCTAGTGGAGTGATGCACAGAATCAACACAATACCTATCAAAATATCAACATAATTTTTTGCAGATCTAGAAAAAATCATTCTATGCTTTGCGTGGAACCAGGGAAGACCCCATCTCATCAAGAAATCTTAAGCAAAAAGAACAAATTGGGAGGCATCAATCTACCAGATTTCAAACTACACTACAAGGCTGTAGTAACCAAAACAGCATGGTACTGGCACAAGAACAGAGACATAGACCTATGGAACAGGACTGAGAACCCAAATATGAAACCACCCTCATATTGTCATCTGATCTTTGACAAAGTATACAAAAACATACACTGGGGAAAAGAATCCCTATTCCATAAATGGTGCTAGGAAAATTGCATAGCCACATGTAGAAGACTGAGACTAGATCCACACCTCTCACCTCTCACAAAAATCAACTCACAATGGATAACAGATTTAAACCTAAGACATGAAACCATAAGAATTCTAGAAGAAAATGTTTGAAAAACTCTCATGGACATTGGCCTAGGCAAAGAATTTATGAAGAAGACCCCCAAAGCAATCACAGCAGCAACAAAAATAGATAAATGGGATCTGATCAAATTAAAAAGCTTCTGCACAGCCAAGGAAACTATCATTAGAGTGAACAGACAACCTACAGAATGGGAGAAAATATTTGCATGCTACACATCTGGTGAAGGGATGATAAACAGAATCTATACAGAACTTAGGAAAATCAACAAGAAAAAATCAAACAACCCCATTAAAAAGTCGGCAAAGGACATGAACAGAAACTTTTCAAAAGAAGACAGAATAATGTCCAGCAAACATTTTTAAAAATTGCTCAACTTCTCTAATCATCAGGGAAGCGCAAATCAAAACCACAATGAGATATCACTTAACTCCAGTGAGATTGGCTTTTATCAAAAAGTCCAAAAACAACAAATGTTGGCATGGATGCGGAGAGATAGGATTACTCACACACTGCTGGTAAGACTGCAAATTAATACAGTCTCTTGGAAAGTAATATGGAGATACCTCAAAGAACTAAAAGTAGAACTACCATTTGGCCCAGCAATCCCACTACTGGGTATTTACCCAAAGGAAAAGAACACATTCTATAATAGACATCTGCACTTGAATGTTTACAGCAGCACAATTCACAATTGCAAAGATGTGGAAACAACTCAAGTGCCCATCAATACATGAGTAGATAAATAAAATGTGTTCTATGTATACTATGCAGTATTACTCAGAAATAAAAAACAATGGTGAATTAACACATCTGGTATTATCCTGGATGGAGCTAGAACCCATTCTTTGAAGTGAAGTATCACAAGAATGGAAAAACAAGCACCACTGCTACTCACCAATAAATTGGTACTAACCAATCAATACTTATGTCACACATGGCAGTAGTATTCATCAGGGGTTGGGTAGGCGGGAGGGTGCTGGAGGGGATGGGAAAACTCTCACTGAATGGGTGCAGGGCACACAGTTTGGGGAACGTCCGTGATTGTAGCTGTACATGGGCAGTGCATGGGCAATATATATAACCAAAGTGTTGTACCCCCATAATATTCTGAAATAAAAGGAAAAAAATTGTGGTATATGTATATGATGGAGTACTATTCAGGCATAAAATGCAATGGTGAATTAATACCTCTAGTATTATCCTGAATGGAGCAGAAGCCCATTCTTCAAAGCGAAGTTTCACAAGAAACTGAAAATAATCACCACTTTTACTCACTATCACATTTGTACTAATTGATGAATAGTTATGTGCACACATGGAAATAATATTCCTCAGGGGTTGCGCAAGTGGGAGGTTGTAGATGGGATGGGTAAACTCACACCTAATGGGTGCGGTGTGCACTGTCTGGGGGATGGGCATGATTGTACCTCTGACTTGGGCGGTGCATAGGCAATATGTGTAACTAAAGTGTTTGTATCCCCATAATATTCTGAAATTTAAAAATGAAAAAAAAGAGCCCTGAGAACCTGACCTATGCATGATTGTTTGTTTTTGAATGTCCTGGTGGTGGGAGGATGTGCTGTTATAATTTTCACATTGCCAACATCTATTCCTTGATTTAACCCACCACCACTACAACTGCCATTACTCACTGATTTGCGGAAAATTGGGTAAATAATATCTTACTTGTTTTTATTAATCTTTTTTACATGTATGTAGTGCTCACAATTAATTCAATGTTTAATATTAGCAGTGTTTGGGTCTTTACTTAAAAGTTTGGTGATGTTTTTATGTCCAGCAATGCCATAGAAGCTTCACTCTTGTTTACTTCAGTTAGCCTATGGTAAAATTGGTTTCTTTACATGTCCCTTTGCTTCAAGTCAGTTTCAGAGAACTTAGGGAGAAAATTAAGTGAGGACTTACTATATACTAAGAATAAAGTGAGCCAGGTTACTGTCTGGAAAGGGAGTTACAAATACAGTTGACCCTTGTATAACATGGTTTGAACTGTATCAGTTCAGTTTTATGTAGATTTTTTTCAATAAATATGATGTAAAATTTTTGGAGGTTCACTACAATTGGAAAAATCTTGCAGCTGAATCACATAACATAATTAAAAATTTAAAAAATATATAAATAGGTATGTCATGAATGTGTATGTAGATACTAGTCTATTTTATCATTTACAACCACAAAATATATAAACTATATTTTAAAAAGCTTAAATTTCTCAAAATTTGGGCACATATGCTACATGGTGCCATTTACAGTAGAGAGAAAGGTAAACCAATGTGAAGATACAATATTAAATCATAACTGCATAAATTTAACTATAGTGCAAACTGTATACTGTAATAATTTAAATCCACCTGTTTTTGGTATTGCAGTGAGCTGAAATGTTTCAAACATCTACTTAAAATGCCATGTGACACTAATAATTTCAACATGAGCAGTCTCTCTCTCCAATAAATTGCATTTTCCATTAAAAAGTTATCTCTAATGTTCTCAGTTTTTTAAAAATCATTTTTATTTCAATACAAAAACCCTGAATAACACCATGAGACCAATATGAAATTCCAGTATGATGCTCTAAGTGTTCCCAAGAAGAAGAACAAGGTCATGACATTAACAGAGAGAAAGGTATTTCTTAATATGTGTCATGGATTGCAGTGTGTAGCTGTGGTTTCAGACAGACATTCATCTTGTAAACACAAGATGTAAACTCATGTACTGAAAAATACAGTACAGTATTGTAAATATATTTCCTCTTCCTTAGGATTTTCTTAGTAACATTTTCTTTTCTCTCACTTACTTTATTATAAAAATACAGTCTATAATTTGTAGAACATACAGAATATGTGTTAATTGAATGTTTATGTTATTGGCAAGGCGTCCAGTCAGCAGTAGGCTGTAGTAGTTACATCTTTGGGGAGTCCAAAGTTATACAGAGAGGTTCAACTGCACAGAGGCACCACTGTCCCTAGCACCCACAATGTTCAATGGTAAACTGTATAGAAAAGAGAAAAGTAACATGTTACTCTTTAGAACTAAAATTGGAAGTGTCAGTAAGAACTCATGGTTGTTATCAGTATATTTTGATACAGAAATATACACAAATGTAAGCCTGTATGTGTATGTATGGATACACATGTATTCTGTGAATTGTTCTCAGAGGAAGCTTGGAGCAAGGATGACCGCAATAGCCATATGACATGCTCAAAGAATAATGGGGACAGACCAAAAAGACATGAAATCAGCTTAAAATGACTACCACTGACCAAGCCTAGGGGCATTTGTCTACCAAAATTATAAGCTTTCCGTTCTCCCTTCCTTGTTTGTTGGTTTTCGTTATCTATCAATGTATAAGCAATGAAAGAATAAGAAAATAATCATTTGGCAACAGTCATAATAATAATCGATTCAAGAATAATCAAGGAATGAACTGTTAAATCTAGTGGGTGAAATTCTGAGGAGTAGCCACATATATATAGAGCCTCAAAGTACCTTCACACAAGAGATTTATGAAATGCAAAAGGCAAACTGCAACTTTACCATGGACAACCCTGCCACATTCTTCTTAAGCAAATAATCAGAATCAACATTGGCCAGTAATGACACCAAGTGACAACATCTTCTTCCAGATATGCTGCACTGAGAGGAACTCAGCATCTCTTCTGTGACACTCTGCCTGAATGGCATACCCTGAATCAAATCATGAGAAAGCATCATAGGAAACCAAACTGAGACAAAATCTGCAGAATAACTGACCTTTGTGCTTCAAAAACATAAATACCATGACAACCCAAGACAGACTCAGGAACTGTCCCAGATCAAGAAACATTACAACTGGACACAACCCATCATGAACTGTGACAATTCCTCATCATGGATTTTCTTTAGCCATGAGGGATGTTATTCAGACAATTGGCAAAATCTGGATAAGGTCTAGTCAACTAAAAATATATATAATAAAGACTCAGCTTTAGACAAAGGAGAACTTTATGTCTCATGAAGAGTTTTCAACCTGCACTGGCCATTCTGAAAGGCTGGGAAACACAGCTGCCGGCCACAAGCCAGGAACACGTGCTTCAATGGAGAGACAAAAGGAACAGAATTTTATCTGAGCAGGATGGCTAAAAACACATATTTAACAAGGTATAAGAGGATTTGTGAATATTAATGAGAAGAAACCCTGTGTATGAGTAATTTTGCTTTATACCTCCCATCCCTTGATGGCTGGGAACTCAGTTTTAAGGTTTTTCTGGAGTCCCCTTGGCCAAGAGGAGTCTGTTCATTTATCAGGGGGCTTAGGATTTTATTTTGAGTTCACAATCTGTAGATTAGATATGAATATTGAACCAATTTTAACTTCCTGATTTTGATAATTGTACTACACCTACATAAGATAATTCCTTGTTTTTAGGAAATACACACTGAAGTACTTATAAATAAAGATACATCTGGTCTGCAAATTACAAAGAGTACAAAACAAATCTATATTATATATTTATATAGGTAGAAAGAAAGAACAAGGGGGAGAAAGGATAAAGCAAATGTAGTATAATGTTAACATTTAGGGAATGGTATCCAACCAGGAATTCTATGTACTATTCTTATAATTTTTCAAAATAGGATACTCCTAAAAATAAAAATAAATTTTAAAAATATTAACAAACTCTAAGCCACTAAATATAATCAACCATGAATTCATATTGATACAAGTAAATGAATACATTGAAGATTTCATGAGGAACCCAGTTATTTACAGGGTATCAAATTACCAGTGCCACAATATCCTAATTAATTACAGGGTAAAAGAGTAACTTTACTTACAAGAAGTCCAGCACATACCATTGTTAGTCATCAATGCTAACATCACCAGGAATAGGACAAATCAGATGTAGGTCACATGATAGGATACAGTGAGAACCTACTGGATCACTTCTGTGATACTCTTGTCCAAAATCACATGATCTAAACCTAATCATAATGAAACTTCAGAAAACCCAATGGAGGGACATTCTACATTACTTGAATCTACTCTTCAAAATATTGAAAGTAATGAAGGTCAAGGAAACACCAAGGAACTGTTCCAGACTGAAATGAAGCGTCTCAGAAACTGCCTAAATACTATCCATGGATATGAATGGGATGCTATTGTTATGAAGTACACTATAGACAATTAATAATACTTAAAAAGAATCTGAGGGTCAAATTATTGCATGTATTAATGTTAGCATTCTAATTATCAAGATTGTATTGCAGTTATGTAGAACATCCTCACTTGTATCAATACCCACTAAAGTAATCAGGCCTGATGGCATAGTGTCAGCATTCATGCTCAAATCGTTCAGGAAGACTAAAGTTCTCTGCACTTAAACTTGGAACTTTCCTTTAATTTAAAGAATATTCCCAAAAGTTAATGAGAAATAAACAAACACATAAGGTAAAAGGCCTATGGCAAATTTTATTTCTCCCTGAGGAAAGAGCCATATAAATCAGTGCTTAAAATTACAATTCTGTAAGTGTGATGGCACTATAGCAATTGCAACACAGGCAAACATCGACAATGACCACAGTACCTGCATACCAAAATGATGTCTGTCTGAATCTAAACCTGTCACTATATATAGTGATAAAAACCATAAAATAGAAATTAGCCATGAAATAATTCCACTAAAGTGTTCTTGAAAACATGGTTGTTGGCTGTTTAAACAGCTGACAGTTGGGGAGCCTGAGTAGGTAAAACTCAATAATACTGGATTTCATTTTCAAGGTCTGCTTAAAAGTCTTCCAGTACATATAATTTTTCCTTAAAATCAGTACCTATTTTCATGATGCTTTTTAAACTAGATCTATAGATTTAATTCATCAATAGATCCTAGAGAGGAAGGTCTATAGGATCCAGATTCCAATTCTGCACCATCTGAAAAAAAAAGGAAGAATTATATTCTTTTGCTAAAAGATGTCATAGTAACTAAGTGTGAGTGGCTAAAAAGAGTTGAGACTTTTTCAGTGTTAATAAGAATGAAAAATATGTATGTATGACTACAATATAACATGGCTATTAAATATTATTTATCCATAGTTGCACACTGAATTAATTATGATTGTGGTTAAGTATCAGAGCTTCTGGTTTTCTCTTTCTTCATTCACTTATTCCACAACCATGCTGAGATACGGGCAATTTCCATGCAGAGGCACAGATACAATGACAGGTATAAAAAAGGGCACTATTGGAACACACACAAGGGCCATCTGTCCATGTTTGTGTCAATATTGCAGGCTTTCTGTGGAGGTTATGTGTGGGTTGATACCTGAAACACAAGGACAAAGTGTGCCAGAGAAAGGGAAGAGGCAAATGCAAACAGCTGGAGCTGAGGAAGGGACACTGTGCAGTTCTAAGTAGTCTAGTTTGGTGAGATGCTAGAGAAAAGGGTCAGAGGAGAGTAAGTGGCAAGAAATAAGGCTGAATAACCTGACAAGAACCAAATTGATTCAGGAATTTTTATTCCATGCCAAGGAATATGGAACTTTTCCTAAGGACAAAAGTAAACCAGTGACAAAGTAAATGACTGACATGAAATGTCACCTGCCAAGTGACTGCTTATGAACTAAAACAGCATGGCTAAGTGTTACTAGATGAGTCTGGAGTCTTTTGGCTGTAAATCCCTACCATGGACCTGAGAAGTTAATGAGGCCTTGGTTTTCTGAGAACAGTCTCAGCGTGCTGGCTGACACTTCCAAAGGGATGCAGGAGTGAAGAAAGTGTACAGTCAGAAAAAAAGAGATACAGAGACTTCATGAGATTTTTTTGTTTTTGTTGTTATTTCCATTATTTTAAAATTAGGGTACATTTTTTACATACAGGTAAATTCACCCTTTTAAATATGCAGTTCTGTAAGTTTAACAAACATATTTAGTCACATAACCACCATTATACACAAGAATTAAAACCATTCCATCCCTCCTAAAAATGACCCCATGCCATGTTACTGTAGTCAACTTCTCTGTCCAACCCCAAATCCTGGCAACCATTGATCTTTCTGTAACTGTAGTTTTGCCTTTTCCAGAATATCAAATAAGTAAAATTATACAGTATATAACTTTTTAAGTCTGGATCCTTTCACTTTGTATGATGTATTTGAAATCTGTCCATATTGTTATGTTATGCAGTAGTGTGCTCCTTTTTAATGCTGAATAGTATTTAATTGTATAAATATTCCCTAATTTGTCTATGCATTTTCCAGTTGAGAGACATTTGGCTTTTTTTTTAGTTTTGGGCAATTACAAATAAAGCCTCTATAAGAATGCACATCCAGGTTTTCATGTGTACATAAGTTATTTTTTTAATTGAACAAACACCTGGAAGTGGGATTGCTGAGTTGCATAAGTGTGTATATAACTTCAAAAGGAACTGTCCAACTGCTGTCCAAAGTCACTGAATCATTTTGCGTCCCTATCAACCATGTAAAAGAGTTCCACATCTTTGCCAGATTTGGTATTTTCCTTTTATTTATTGTTTTAAGCCATTCTAATATGTATGTAGTGGTATCCTATTGTGATTTTAATGAGCATATCCTTTATAACTAAATAATTTGAGTAACTTTTCAGGTGCTTGTTTGCCATAAATATATATGTCTTTTTTGGTGAACTGCCTGTTCAAGCCTTTATATCATTCTTTTTAAATTTTTTTAAATAATTGTGTATTGAGAGTTCTTTGTAGAGCCTGGATACAATTACTTTATCAGATAGGTAATTTTGAAAACATTTTCTCAGAGTCTATGGCTTGTCTTTTTATTATCTTAAAAGTGTCCTTCCAAGAGCAGAAGTTCCTTTTTTAATGATGTCCAGTCTATCAATTTTTTCTCATATTGATCATATGTATTGTAGTATCATATCTAAGAAATCTTTCCCTCACCCAAGTTCACAAAGATTTTCTCCTATGTTTTCTTCCAGAAGTTTTGTAGTTTCAGGTTTTAAATTTAGGTCTATGATCTATTTTGAGTAATTTTTGTATAGGATGTAAGGTATAGATAAAGATTAATTATTTGTATGTGGATATTCAATTAATCTAACACCATTCTTTGAAAAGAGTTTCTTCAATTAATTGTCTTTGCACCTTTTTCAAAAATTAATTTAATATGTATTATTCTGAGCTTTTTATTTCTGTTCTATTAATTTAGATGTCAATCCTTTCTCTAGAATTATCTTGCCTTCGCTCTGGCTTTATAGTAAGTCTTGATTGTGTAAGTCCTCTTTAGAATTGCGCTGGCTATTCTAGATCTTTTGCTTTTCCATATAAACTTTAGAATCATTTTGTACATCTACTAAATTGCTTGCTTGCTTGCTTGCTTTATTTATTTATTTATTATTTATTTATTTATTATTTATTTATTTATTTATTTTACAGGGGTAGAGACATTTAGGTTACATGTACTGCCTTTACTCTGCCTGAGTCAGAGCTTCAAGTGTGCCCATCTCCCAGAGAGTGCACTCTGCACCCCTTAGATGTGAATTTTACCATCCCCCCTCCCCCTTCCACCTGCCAGACACCCAATGTATATTACTTCCATATGTGCACATAAAAGTTGATAAATTAGTATCAACTTGATGGTGAGTACATGTGGTGCTTGCTTTTCCATTCTTGAGATACTTCACTTAGAAGAATGGGCTCCAGTTCCATCCAGGATAATATAAGAGGTATTAATTCACCATTGTTTTTTGTGGCTGAATAGTATTCCATAGTATATATATACCACATTTTTTAAATACACGTATGTATTGATGGGCACTTGGGCTGTTTCCACATCTTTGCAATTGTGAATCATGCTGCTATAAACATTCGAGTGCAGATGTCTTTATTATAGAATGTCTTTTTTTTCCTTTGGGTAAATACCAGTAGTGGGATTGCTGGATCAAATGGTAGTTCTACTTTTATTATTTTGAGGTATCTCCAGACTACTTTCCATAGAGGTTGTACTAGTTTGCAGTCCCACCAGTAATGTATAAGTGTTCCTATCTCTCTACATCCACTCCAACATCTGTTATTTTGGGTATTTATTTTTTATATAAGCCATCTTCTCTGGATTTGGGTGGTATCTCATTGTGGTTTTGATTTGCATTTCCCTGATGATTACAGATGTTGAACATTTTTTCATATGTTTCTTACCATTAGTCTATCTTCTTTTGAAAAGTTTCTATTCATGCCCTTTGCCCATTTCTTAATGGGGTTGTTTGATTTTTTTTCTTGCTGATTTTCCTGAATTCTATATAGATTCTAGTTATAAGTCCTTTGTCAGGTGTATAGCATGCAAAAATTTTCTCCCATTCTGTATGTTGTCTATTCACTCTACCAATAGTTTCTTTGGCCATGCAGAAGCTTCTTAATTTGATCAGGTCCCATTTATTTATTTTTGTTGTTGCTGAGATTGCTTTTGGGGTTTTCTTCATAAATTCTTTGCCTAGGCTGATGTCTATAAGAGTTTTTCCAACATTTTCTTCTAGAATTCTTATGGTTTTGTGTCTTAGGTTTAAGTCTTTTATCCATCATGAGTTGATTTTTGTGAGAGGTGAGATGTCAGAATCCTGTTTGAGTCTTCTACATGTGGCTATCCAATTTTCCCAATGCCATTTATTGAATAGGGATTCTTTTCCCCAGTATATGTTTTTGTCTACTTTGTCAAAAATAAGCTGGCTATATGAGGATGGTTTTATTTCTGGTTTCTCAGTCATCTTCCATTGGTCTATGTCTCTGTTTTTGTGCCAATACCATGACATTTTGGTTACAATAGACTTGTAGTATAGCTTGAAGTCTGGTAGATTGATGCCTCCCAATTTGTTCTTTTTGCTTAAGGTTGCTTTGGCTATATGAGGTCTTCTCTGGTTCCATAGAAAGTGTAGAATTATTTTTTCTACATCTGTGAAAAATGCTATTGGTATTTTGATAGGGATTGCATTGAATCTGTAGATCACTCTGGGTAGTATAGACATTTTAACAATGTTGATTCTGATGATCCATGAGCATGTATAGTTTTCCATCTGTTTGTATCCTCTGCTATTTCCTTCTTCAGTGTTTCATAGTTCTCCCTTTAGAGATCATTCACCTTATTAGTTAAATATATTCCTAGGTATTTCTTTCTTTATTACTACTTTGAAATTTAATGAGATGTTTTTAAAGGTATGGAACATGGTGAATTCATGAGGCATAATTATACCCTTCAGTTTGAATGTTTATGCTTTCATATGTTTCATTAGATGTGTCTAAGAAAATATTTAATGTAGTATCTATTAAACAAACAATGGAAATGCATGGCATTTGCTACTTACAGTTTATTTCAGAAATCAATCCATTAAGCTCAGTGTAACTCAAATTTTGATGACATACCCTTCTAGTTCTCTAATTGTTTTCTTCCAACTCCTGCTGCATCTGAAATAAGTCAAATATTATTTACAATGTTTAAGTAAACCAGACACATTTTCATGGGAATCATATGTCATTTACAAAATGTGGCTTTTAGTATTTGTCCATACTGGACTTGAGGATTGCTTAAACAGAAAAGTAATCACATAAATAAATAAAATTCCTACTTATTTCACTTTTGATAATAGAGAATGTATATGGGTGATTTTTTTACATTAATCTCATGAAAATATAATTAATATTGTTCTAGTATTGAATATATATCATTTCATAAGGGTGAGTTTTCTCTTATTAGGACAGAGGTTGGATGATTTAAGTCATATTTTGAAATGAATGTGTAATTCTTAGCAAAACTCTGCTCTTTATAAAAGTTTAAACCATTTTCTCAGTTTAATGGATTTTCTCTTAAAATGAACTTTCCATTTTCCACTTTTAGAAAATTAAAATTTTAAAGTAAGCTCTACACTATTAACTTTTCAGCACAGACTCTTAAATACATACATGAAATAAGGTGGTACTATCATAATGTCATGTGAAAATTCTACTGGACAAGAGGAAGTAAAAATATTAAGCTATCTGTATTATGACTAATTTATTTATTTATATAGACACAAAGATTTCAGAAAATTTGCTTGAGAAAAGGACCAATATAGGTTAGAACCAGTTTTCAAACTTAGCACCTATGATTCATGGCTTTCTAGAAGTAAAAACAGGGAAAACAATGTACATCTCTTCAACTGTAACTGAAATTTCTTTTCAGAAATTAGTACTGATTTTTTTGGAAACATTCCACTAATTATAGTTGTATCTATCTACTTAATTATCTACATGTGTAGATAATTATTCCTACATGTGTAGGAATATTTCAAATGATATTGCAATTGTCCCCATCCAGAGGGTTCTTACTGAAATCTTCTGTATGTAGGTATTCTCTCCCTGAATGCCCACAGCAGGGTCTGAAATAGTGTACTGAACATAACAAATACTTTGTGGTGATGATGATAATATACTATCCAGTGCCTTTTCAAATTTTTTACTAAACAGGTTTCCCAATATTTTGAGAGACTGTTTTCCATGATGTTTCCATGACAATAACATTACTGACAAGCCTTATAAAATGAATAATGTGACAAGAGGATTACTAGGCAGGTTTATAAAAGTAATAACTTGACACCAGATTAAGGGAGAAGGCTTTATCAAAAGAATCTTATATTACCATTTATAAAGACTATGTCAAGTGCACATTGTTACAGAAATGACTTGAATTAAGGAAATACTAATGTAATGATCTCTTCTCAGGTCAGAGAGGAAGCTCAGAGGGAAAAAGGACAGTCCCAGAATGCTGGCAGGATCAGCTCTGGGAGGGGCCCCAGAAGCTGAGGAAAAGGGTCTCGAGTGGTGATGGCTCCACTTTTGTCCTGGCTGGTGGGAGGTTGTGGGGGTGGGGGAGTTGTGTACATACACAAGTGAAAACTGGCAAATATGAAAGGACATTTAAAAAGTTCCTTTCATTTTACTCCTACTTTCTACTGAAATCCACATTTCTTCATAGTTCCCTTAATAGAAGCTCAGACTTGTTGTCTTTAGTTGAACGACAATATAGTGTCTGCCACAGAAAATATGATGAAAAGGAAGGAAAAAGGAGAGAAAAATGTCTTGGGGACATTCATTCCTGCCCTATTCAATTAGACAAGGCTGCCATCTATGGCTTTTGAGCTGTGTAGAGCAATAGCTTAGGAGAAACCGAACATTGCCAGAGGAAATTAAAAAACTTAATAAACTGTTAATCTCTAGCTTATGCATAATACTAAATCAAAAACTATATTAGCTCCTTCTGGAGTAAAACACAAACTATTTTTAATAAAAATCCTTCTCCTTTCTCTGTGGCCTCTCTATGTCCAGGTAGGTATTATGTTTATGGTGGTGGAGGTAGGCTCAAGTCCAACATTAATAAGAGAGCACATCCACAGCTTTATTTGTACTATATCATTTTTTAAAAATATAGTAAGGTGAGAAAATTATACACAAGTGAACAACATCCCAGCAGTTTTTTACTAATTGGAAGGATTCACTCATGAATTGTGGTTTTTGAACCATGGCCCACAGGAATCTAAGGTTCCACAGAGGACACTGCAGGATGAAGGGATAAGGAATTCACAGCTGCAGAGACCCCAGCCCTCCTTTTACTAGACTGCTCTACTTCTAAACTAAAGAAAATTAAATAGCAAGGATGCAGGACTTTCTGGGTTCAAGTATTTGTTCCCTGTTTGCAGCCTCTCCACATGTCAATTTACCAAACACTCATGGTCCCTGACTTAGGATGGCTCAATTTATAATTTTTTTACTTTACTACAGTACAAAAATGATATACATTGGGTACACCCATCTGGAACGGTAGGTCTTGTGCTTCAAGCCTGAGTCTGATGCCATAGTCAATGACACCTATGGGGGGTAGGGAGTAGGAAGTGATGTGTTTTTGAAGTAGGAGGAATGGAAAAAAGAATGCAGCCAGAGGGTAGATTGTGCTGCCTTAGAAACATTTCCATACCTTCTTTCATATTCATCCCATAGATAGAGCCATCACAAGATGGCTGAGGGAGACACCTAGCACTTGCCTCCTCCACAAAGAGGGACCAAAACAACAAGTAGATGACCAGCCCTTGAAGGAATCCTCTAAGAGAGAACACTGGCTTTCAGCAGGGAAGTTACAGGAACCTTTGAGGGCAAGGAAGGAAGAGGAAGGGAAGCAGGGAGCCTGGCCGGGATCAGCTTAGAGCCAGGACAGACTCTCCCTCCCCAGTGATGCACATTCCCCTAAGGACACATGCCATCACAGCCACAGGAAAGCAGTTCTCACAGGCCCTGAGCCTACTATACGGGGCTACCTGGAGCCCACATGACCATATTGTGCCAGAGACAATTCACACTGTGTCTCACTCAGCCCTCAGACCCATGCTGCCAGGACATTATAAGAGCTCAACACTCACCAGGCTCCATCCTGCTCTGTGGCACAAAAGCCCCTGCATGTCCACATCCCTGGAGCCCCACTGACATCCTCATATGTGCACCTAGAGTGTTACAGCATTCTGTACCACCTGGACCCTGCAATCTGGCTGGATCCTGAAGACTCCAGCTCACACAGTACCCTAAATCTCAGGGGTTAGGTGGTCTGGCCCATGATGGAGTCTGCCCAATGACAAAGGGAGCCTAAGTGTATGCCTTCCAGAGCCTGGGGGCCACATGACTGTGGTCACTGCCTATGACGGTAGCCCCACCTCCTCCAGGGCAGGGCCAATATTCACCTGTGCACACCTTCAGAGGGTCTGAGGTTTGGCTTCCTCATGTGCACCACAGGGAAGCCTGAGAACAAGCCTATCTAACCTGCAGTGGCCAGCACCCGTGTGCACCATATAAGAGCCTGAAGAGAAGCCCAAACCACCCGCTTTAGCTGCAGCCACTCCTGGTGCCCCACATACACAAGCCAGGTTCCTGATAATCAGCTCACCATTCCCAGGCTGGTGCACCTACTGCCCCGCATGGAATCCAGGGGCTTGAGGACAGGTCTACCCAGCTGGCCGATGCAGAGGCTCCTGCACATGCCTTTGGGCTGCCCTGCCCTCAGCCATCAGTGCACACCTGAATGCCACACTCAGGGGCCCAAGGACTGGTCCACTATGGCTACTGTAACCACTAGTGCCACAAGAGCCACCCAGGAGCCTGAGGACCAGCCTGCTGCTGCCATCACAGCTGCTGGCCCACACTGCCTGGAGGCCCAGGCACCAACCCACCCAGCCACCCCACTGACACCACCAGCACCCACTTACACCTCTGGGGTACATGTGGTAAGGATACGATTAGCCCCAGTGTCATACAAAGAACCAGGTACCAGGTCAAAAGAGGATCTACTGTGAACTGAAAGATGACAGATTATCCTCATTTCCAATGAGAAGAGCTGACAGCTCAGACCTAATATTCTCTTTCCTGGATAGCAAAAATATACAGATGATTCTATGAATTATGAGTTGATAAAACATAATGCAGTAAATAGCAGACTCAGTCAGGAGAGCTTGTGACCAAGATCTCATGGAAATTGGAGTGAAGAGGAAGGCTCTGGGTGACAGAGTAAAGGTTTGAATGGAGAAAAAATGAAAAATGACTCTGTCTTTTTAGCCTGATTCCCTTCATGTTGGAGTTAGCAAGGCATAAGCTGGCCACGGGCTCCTTCACAAAGCAAAAAATGAAGTTAAAGACATTCAACTACATTGACTTTTTACTATTACATAAGACAACCGGTAACATACAACATGATTGAAAAAGAGTTCTCATAAAATTTGACTGGGTACTGGCATATGGATAGACATAGATCAACAATTTGAATTGTTATTCCAAAATTAAGCCCTCACCTTTATGACCAATTGATTTTCAACAAGGGTAACAAAGCACTTAAATGTGAAAAGAATAGTCTTTTCAATAACTGGTGCAGGGAAAACTGTATATCCACCTGCAAAAGAATGAAGTTGGACTCCCTCCAATTTCCACATCTAAAAATTAACTCCATCACTGATTCTTTCTCATCTGGGCTCTATAGATAAGCTAAATGCAAGCACGAAAACTACAAAAATCTTAGAAGAACACAGAGGCATCAATCTTCGTGACCACATTTGGCAGTGATTTCTAAGACAGAACACCACGAGAAAAAATAGATTCACTCAACTGCATCAACATTTAAAACTTCTGTGAAAGTGAAAAGGCAAGCCACTGAGTGGGAGAAAATGTGTGAAGATCATATACTGATAAAGGACTTATATCTAGGATATACAAAGAACACTAAGCGTTCAGAAATAAAGAGAAAATCCAATTTAAAAATCTGCAAAGGAGTAGACATTTCTCCCAAAAAGATATTCACATGACTAATAAGCACATCAAAAGATGCTTAAAGTCATGATTTATTAGGGAAATGCTAAACAAAAGCACAATGAGGTACCATTTCACATTTCTAGGATGGAAACTTTTTTGAGCAAAGAGATGGAAAACAAGTGTTGGCAAGAATGGGAAGAAATTACAGCCCTCATATAATGCTGGCAGGGATGTAAAATGGTGCAGCCACTTTAGAAAATGGACTGGTAGCTCTTCAGAAAGTTAAGCATAGAGTTTCCTATGACCCAGCAATTCGACTCATGAGTATGTGACCAAAACAAATGTAAAGGTATATAAACGCAAACATTGTACATGAAAGGTCTTAGCAGCATTACTAATAATAGCCAAAACATGGAAATAACACCAAAGTCCATCAGCTGATGAATGGATAAATAAAATGTCTGGTATGTCTACACAGTGGAATATGAATCAGCAGTAAAACATTAAGGACTGATGCAATTTTTTTCAAGATGACTAACTAGAGGCATTACCAGCATGCCTTACCCACATAGAAGAACCAAAACAGTGTGTGGACAATCACATGTTGAGTATGTTATCCAAGAGGAAACACAGGAGTTCAATAGAAAGGTGAACAGATACCTTCCCATTCTGGGAAGGACAATGAAAATAAGCAGCTCCAATGGCCAGCAGTGGCTGAAAACCAGAAGTGAATCCATGACGCAGGCGAGGGTGACTCAGAATGACTGAGTTTCATTCTGAGGTCCACATTCCCACTGGGGAATTGTTCCATCCCTGCCAGGAGGGAGCACCTTGACCCTCCCAACCCCAGAATCTAAGTTAGGGAGGAGCAAGGGAACTCTGAGAAAAAATACAAACAATGTAAAATTCAGGGCTAGGTTGTTCTGCACACACAAAGAAGTGCTGAAGCGTAAAGTCAATGAGAAAAAGCTTCAAAAGGAAAGGGAAATTGTGTGCCAGGTCTGAATAAATGAGGCTTAGATGAGTGGAAACTGAAAAGGCAGAAAGGATGGCATGAGTAAGGCAGAGAGATGGTGACACCAGCCCAAAGAACTCTGAGGATAAAATCCAGTGGCAGGGAAATAGCAACATATGTCCACAAAGTAACTTGGAAATGAATGCTCATAGCTAAATTATTCATAACAGCCCAAAAGTGGAAGTAAACTAAAGGTCCATCAACTGATGAGTGGGTAACTGGCACAGCCATAAAACAAAATATTAATCAACTAAAAAAGAAGTGAAGTATTGATATGTGCTATGACACACATGATCCCTGAAACATTATGAAAGAAGCCAGTCATAAAGTATTACATATTCCATAACTCTATTTTTATGAAATGTCCACAACAGCCAAATTGACAGACATAAAAAGTAGATGGTGGTTGCCTAGGAAGCAGAAGGTGAAGGGACATGGCTGTGGGGCGATGATGGCTAAGGGATATGGAGTTTCTTCTCAGGGTGATGAAAATGTTCTAAAATGGATTGTGGTGATGGTTACACAACTCTGTGGATATACTGAGAGAAGCAAATTTTTCTTTAAATGGGTAACTGTATGGTATGTGAATTATATCTCAATATTTCCTTAATTCTCTATTTTGCATGTGCATACTATACATGATCTTAATATTTCTATGCTTTTTAACAAGTTTTTTCTTTTTATAGATTTAGGGTGTACAAGTGTAGTTCTGTTACGTCTATATATTTCATAGATGTAAAGTCTGGGCTTTTAATGTAAGTATCATCTGAATGGTGTACATTGTACCCATTAAATAACTTTTCCCCCCTCACCTACTCCCACCTTCCCACCCTTCTGAGTCTACAATGTCTATTATTACATTCTCTACACTTATGTGTACACATTATATAGCTCCCACTTACAAGTGAGAACATGTGGTATTTGACTATCTGTTTCTGTTTCTAAGGTAATAGCCTCCAGTTTGATCCATGTTGCTGCAAAAGACCTAATTTCATCTTTTTTTTATCTTCTATGCTTTTACAATCCATCTAAAATGAAAGGAACATGAAGGAAATGCCTACATTTTGAAATATTCATCAATTAGCCTAAACATTTCCATTTTGGAGGACAGTATAATGGCCTTTCTGTTCAAGTTATCCTGAAATCCATGAAATAAATATACACAGATTCTGTACCCATTCTCAAAATTAAAAGATAAGAAATATTTTCTGGAACATTCCATTAAACATTATCTTCTGGGTTAATCTCGCTTGCCTCACCATGGCAATAGTGAAATCACTAAAAATCACTGTTGAACAACAACAACAAAGGCTCTCAAGTTCTGTGAGGAATGATGTATAATTCTCAACTTTCCTAAACGTGTTGTAAGAAAAAACACGTGTAATCATAAGAAAAAATGGCAGAATGACAGAGTTTAGAAAATAAGTGCATTATAAGGATATACAACTGTAAGAAAATTAATTATAATGAAAACACAAATGAAAGCTGTCCACTAAAATCACTATCCTAAAACACTTTATGTTACTTAACCAGCTATAGATGAATGGTTGACATGTTACATTTCATACATACTTGACTTCTGATTTGGTCTATTGTCTTCTTTGAATCCAGTGTTCCATCTTCTAAATTAATGCAATATCATGGAACGTCTACAAAAGCCTCTGACTTTGATGTTTTTTTCATGGTATTAGCCAGTTCTTGTTGAAGATGTATCACAACTGCCTGATAAGATATGTTTGTTACTGACTTTATAAATCACCGTATTATTAAATTATGTTAAGAATATTTAACTCTAACACAAATACTTTGAAACAATATCACCACACACATCAATTCACCTTCTTTTCCTCATGTGCACACATTCCTATTTATGACTGAATTCAGTTAAGGTCCGGGAAGGTGTCATCTTACTGCCAGATTGTTATTCTGTTACATAATCAACAGATTCAGCACACTATTCATTCATCCCCTGAGGACTTGCAATGTTCAATGATCTAACGAAGTCTCAAAAAGAAGTGGGTATGTGGGAGGGACTGATGGTGGCCAATTCTGCACTGTGAAATGCTTTCCCTCTTTTTTTATTAGAAGTTTAATCAACCTCAGCAGTCTTCACATATTCAATTGCCTGCTCATGATTCCTCTGGATTCCTCTGTCAGAGTAAATGTAGAATTCCAACAGCCTTCAAGACCCTAGGATACCTGGCCTCCACCCCACTCCCTCACCTCAGCTCCTACAACTCTCTCCATTCCTGCTATATGTGAATCCTGCCAAACCTCATTAGTCTGAATATGGGGATACAATGCCAAACTCACAAATCACAGATAGCTACAACTATCTTTGTACTAGACAAAGTTATATCCAAATGATAGGCGTTGAGCCTTGAAATGGAATTTATGAGCAAATTACATGTAAAAGTATCCAAAGTAAATTATACATACCATGGGGGGAAGATTAAGTCAATTATGGTTTTGCTAAAATTCACCACATTTGTCCCACGTTGAGATTTAATAAAGAGTAAACTGCCTTTAGAGAACTGAGAGGTCATAACAGTACATAATTTGAGTTGAAATATTTTCTGATATAAGTCAAACTGACATGAATTGAAATAAAATTATACCAACAAAAATATGTAAAAAGCTACTGAAGGAAAAGTACTACGAGATACAACAGTACATTTCAGACATCTGGACTTAACTATCAAAGTAGCCCACTTAATTGAATCTTAATTTCATAATGCTCACTTCAGGTACAAACATTTCCATGTGTCTGCTTTATCATGTTCTTAAAATGGGATACATAAAGACATTAAAACTGTATTTGCAGCAGTGTAAGTCTGCATTATTAATATTAGTCTACATCGACAATTTGTAACTTTACCTGTTAGAATTTCATAGACAACACAATGTCTTTCCTCAAAGAAAAACATTTCTCAGCTCTAACTTTTATTTGATGGAAACAAGGTATGTTTCTGGGCTGATACAGCAAACACTTTTATCATCTAGATATTTTTATATTCAACCAGATTCAACATTTAGCCATAAGCAAATATTGTTTTAAATTTTCTTTCAGGAGGTTTGATAAACATTTACCATTCTTGATACTTACTTCTCTTTCTGCATTCTTTTTTTCACAATGATACATTCTTTCTTTTGAATGACTACATTCATTGATGAACTCCTGAAGTTTTCCTTCCAGCAGCAGAGTTTGTTTTTCACTCCCAGATTGAGGTTTTTTTCACAATATCCTACAATTGGTCCTGGATATTATTTACCATCTTGTTTTTCTGGTCAGCTTTGTTGTAAGCAGCATCAAGTTGTCATCAGAGCAACATATTTTCTCTTTGTAGTTGACATAATCTCTCCTCTATAGATTCTTGCTTGCCAGTACATGGATTCACATCGCTTTGGTTATTTTGACACCTTTGTTCCATTTCCTTCATTTGACACTGTGTTTGCCTTAGGTCTCTTTGTACCTCTTCTAAAAGAAAGCATCTTTTCTCTGAGGGCATTTCTTGTGTGATGGAACTCAGTTTCTAGGCTATTGATCTTACTTTCTGCTTTAGAAAGTTTTTGAGAAATAATCTCATTGTTTTCTTTTAGATTCAACTCATAAAAGTTCGTTTTGTCCTGTAAGTGAAACATCTCATCTCTTGCTCTCTGGAAAGCAAGTTCTAGGTGTCTTTTTGATGTCTCACTTTCATCAAGATCATGTGTAGTGGCAGTCTAGAAAGGTAGGATTCAATTTGTGCTTTCAGTCTTTCCTTGTTTTGTGCTTCATTTTCCAGTTTATACTTTAGCATTGTATTCTCAGCTGGCAGAACACAAAGCTGTCCAGCATACTGAGATACTGTTTTAGTTAATGCATCCACAGTCAGTTTTATACTCATTTGAAGGTCATTATTCTTTTCTTTTGCAATTTCCATGTCCTTAAGATATTTCCTTTCATTTTCCTGGTTCAGATTTTTTATTTTGTCTCTCTCCATTCTTATCATGGCAATTTCTTCTTGCAACATGTGATTTTTATGGAGTAGATCTTTTTCTTTTTCTTGGCTATGAGAAATCTAAGGAAAACAAAGGAAACATTTAGCTAGCTCTCAATACAAGGACCTATCTTTATTTCCTCTGAAATTAAGGGATAATCTGTCAATTTATACAATGAAAGGGCTGCAATAAGTGGATATCCAACTGGAAAAGAAGTTGGATCAAAACCTACAACCTTATGTAGCATAAATTCCCAAAGGATCAAAAGTTTATTTTAAAACAATTAATCCATGAATGTAATAAAGAAACCACTACAGGTTTTTTAAGAATCTCAGAATTGGAAAAACCTTTCCCTGCATTACAACAAACCCAAAGGCATAGAGTGAAAGATTCATAAATTTGACTATATTTAAAAATTGGATTTACACTCTAATATCTAACCTATATACTATCCCATGGTAAGAGCCTTAACTATGCATATATTTGGACAGATTAAATTTCCCAAAGTTCTTTAAGTTCCTTTTTCCTGAGAATATTCCACAGATAGTCTACTTTTCCAACATTTTTATAATCAGTTATAGGAATTACATTGATTGATGAACGATATGTCTAGGCATTGTACTAAGTACTTCTACATACATCAACAAACTCATTGAGTTATCAAAATTCTGAAAGGGAGAGTTTAAAAATGTAAGTAAGCTGCAGTATTTCCCCCATGTCTTCTGACTCTACTTCTAGTGCTCCTGCACCAAATCACAGTTACTTCCATGGTTTAAATACATAAATACAAAAGGAACCTTTTATTTCAAAACACCAATGGTAAATAAGATAAAATTTATAGAGCTCTTCCTAGAAAATCATGAATTGCCATTGCAGTAACTTTTATTTCCTCTTTATAATGTCTGAAACAGTAATAAATGTGAAATAGGGAAAAATACACCGAACTATTTTACTAGGAATAAAATATTTATTAAATTATTACTAAGTATATACTAGAGCATATTATTGTTTTCAAAAGCTCTTTGTACGGAAATAAGACACTGCTTGAAGCAAACTGTTACTCTTCTCAAAAGTAAGGAGAATAACATCCCAAATATGGTCTCCAAACTGGCTTTTCATTTCCTTCTTACCTATCAGTGGAGGTAACAAACTAATTCCTCCATCAATGTATCAAGGGGATGAAATCACTTCCAAAAACTAGAACATGTATTGTTAGTAGGAAGGGCTTTGAAATTACGAAAATATTATCCATTCCTATGGAAAATATTACAAGCCTCTCCTTTGGATAAGGCTATTGTGACTGTCACAACTCGACTGTTACAGCAGAATGGAGTTGAATTTAGAACCATATTTTATCACATGGGGCAAAAATGCCACCACCACCACTTTATATATAAACACACACATTTATGTACACACACACTAGGCTCAAATATCCTCTATAATTTCTACAATCCATATAGTTGGTTGTTTAAAATATATACACATACAAATACATACAAATACATATTTGAAAATGACTAAAGAAAACACCTCAGAATTCATTTTCTTTTGAGCCATTTCTATTTCCCTGTGTTTGCAGCGATGACTGTTCAGAATCCCATCCTGTAATAGCCTGGCATTCTGTTCTCTGTAATGCTGCCTCTGAGTGTCATTTTGCTTTTGTGCACCCTGCAGATCCATTATGTATGTGGTCTAATAACATTGGGGGAAAAAGTCTAAAAGGTTCATTAGCATCATAACCTTCAATAAAACTATTAAAAGAAGTAGCCTATTGAAACTGAAGGACCTTTATCCCTCAAGAATTAATCTAATTTTAATTACATAAATGACAGCTAAATTCATCAAAGAGCAACAGTTCTTAAATGCAGGCAGATACAGTATTGTGAAAAAAAATGACTTCACAGAACATTAAACTAGTTTCAGTATAAGTTCAAAGTTATTTAGCCTCTTATTTTAACATAAAAATACCTAAATTAACATTTATGTTAGTGATTAAAGTCAACTTACCTTCCCTTTCTTCATGAAGAAAAGATATACTGAGCATCAATTAGGTGTTAAGATTTATAATAAATCATTTTGGCTATTAATATAAATGTCACAGTTCCTTCTTAAGATGACATAACAGGTTTGTTTTATTTTAAACCTAAATAATATGTATTAATCAATGGGATATTATAAGTATAACTGATGACATAAAGTTAAAATATGAAATTTTTACCACAGATTAATTTACCTGAGACAAATAAGTTCTTACTGTCCACAATTCCATATTTTGCTTTTTCAGAGTCAGTTCAAGTTGTTGTTTCACTTCAACTTCTCTCTTATATTCCATCTTCTTTTCTTCTTAACTCTTCCCTAATTTGTTCATATAACATATTAGCATTTCTTCCCTTCTCTTCTTCTTCTTTTAAGGTAAGTCTGCAGTTAAATACGTTTATCTTAAAATTTGTTTTGTTAGAAAATAAAAAGTCCATTTTATGATCTGCCTCTTCATATGTTGCTTTATTATCCTAATAAAATTTCTACATTCTTGAGTTTTTTTCTTTGAGATCTCATAATTTTAATTTCTCCCTTCAATCTTTTCCAGATGACTTATACTTTAAAGGTAGTGATGCAAGATCAGAAACTTGCTAACCAGCAAATTTCCGTTACTAGAAACTCTGGTAAATATTATGAAAAAAGGATATTGGAAATTATTCAGTAAAGGTACAAGTTGAAAATTACCTTTTTTTCACGTAGTTAATACTCCTTAATTAGGACAGATCATTTTAAGTTAACTAATCTTAAAAAAGTTACAGTTTATAAACAAGTTTATATATTCACTAGAAATACATTTTCATCCTCATAAAATATTGCAGGTATTCTCAACAATAATTTACAGTGTAATAGAGCACCTTCAAATGTCTTTCACACAATCTACATCTATAGATTACTATAATCCAAAACTAGGCTAACCAGTCTAATATCTGCTACCACACATTTCTTTATGTTTCTTTGGTAATGCTTTCAACTTGACTTGTTCATAATTATGTATTTCATCAGCAGTTTTAAAATCCCTTTGGGAATAAGACATAATCTAACATTTTATTAAACAATATAGGATAATATGTGTTTTAAACATAGAACTTTAAACTAATTTAATCTGGTGTGAGAGAGGTGTTGAATAAACTAGTCAATAATCACTTTCCATTTTACTTGCTATTCCATGCATATTCAAATAAAACTGTACACATGTTTTGAAAATCATACTGGGTTGAGAAAAATTTTCATTTCATACTCTGTTGAATTGTAAATTAATGTAAACTTTCTTGAGCACAATTTAGAAATATTGACCAAAGACCCATTTGAAAAAGTTCCTACACTTTAATCAAAGAAGTCTATTTGAAGAATTCCTTCAAAGTAATTAATTAGAAATACATAAGAAGGAGGGGATGGGTAAATTCACACCTAAGGGGTATAATGCACACTATCTGGGGGAACGGCACACTTATAACTTTGATCAAAATGGTACAAAAGCAATTTACATAACCAAAAAGTTTGCACCCCCATACTACTCTGAAATAAAAATAAACAATAAATAAAAAATTTATACCAGAGATGTGCTTTGAAGCGTTAATTATAAAGCAAAAAATTCTAAAACCCAAAATACAATTTCTTAAATAATAAGATTTCCCTATGGTGGACTGATATATAATCATTCAAATTATGATTTAAAAGAATATACATTTAATTATTAGTACAGGTATTCACAGGTAAAGACATATTGTATTATTTTGAAGAATTTCACACTCTACAACACCATAAAATTTTCTCCCATTTAACCCCAGAAGATAAATTGGCAATTACACAAATTCTCCTACATATCATTAGTATAGGTAAACAGTACAAATATTTCTTTAAAACTGGGATGTTATACCTCACAGTGCAGAGTTCATGTTCCCATACAACTTTTTGATGCTCTGTGATTTTATTTCTTCTGTTTTTGATAGCTCCTTTTGTAGTACACAAACCTTACTTTCCACTTTCTCCATTTTTACTCTAAGTTGTTCATAGTGATTTTTTTAAGTTCCATTATTTTTTCACGTGAAAGAAATGCATCCTGCATTTTCATCAGGCTAACAGATTCTGAATCATGGAGAAAACAAGATGAAAATAAAATATGTGAGTTTTTTTGGGATATAAAGTACAACACATTTTCACATTCACTTATTCATACACTGAACCAATATATGTTGGGTGTCTACAATGTGGAAGACATTGTATAATACTAAGCTCTGCAGATAAAACAGATAAGACCTTGTTTGATGCTTAAAGTGTAGTGAAGAACAAAAACAAACAAGTGACAACTATAATTCAATTAGATGCCATAAGACAACAGAGTTCTATGATCACATTAGAGAATTTCATCTCTACTGGGCCCAGGGAAGATTTCTCTGTGGGAGAGATGGCTACACAGAGAAATGAAAGATGGGAAGGAATCAGCTAAGCAGACGGGGAAGAAAAGCATTCTAGGCAGTCTATGGCATGAGCTGAAGCTCTATTGCAATCTGCTTCTAGCCAAGATGGAGTAACAGGTGTAATATACTTTCTTACCTGAAGCAACCAACAACAAATCAGACAAAGTACGTTAAACAATGATTTTCAAGACAGTGGACTTCAGGTAATAAAGACCAGGATCCCTGAAAGATAGGAAGCAAATGAAGTAAGCCCAGGAATGCCCCACCTCCCTGCCTTGACAGAGTTTCCAGGACATGACACAGGGAACAAAAACTTAAATAGAGCCCACCAGACTCCCTGAGTTGGTGTGATGTAGCTGAGAGTCTGGTAAAACCAAGGCAGACAGGGATCACAGGATAGAACACTGCAGAATAGAGAGCAGCACAAGGAAAGAACCCTGGAAATTTGTAGAGATTCCCTCTTGGGTACTTAGTAGAGGAATGAACAGTGAGTTCATCGGTGCTAGGGAACTACCTAAGACCAAGGGAAAAACAATCTAAACTAATAGAGGAAACCATTCTGGTGCTCACACAGGGCCAGGAAGACTCTCCATTCCCATAAACCAGGCTGCAAAAACTCATCCTTTACAGGACATTGAATAATCAGAAAGGGCTTGCTTTAGGAGTTGGGTATTAGTCCAAATCGTAAAGCCAAGACAAGAAAGGATCAAGCTGTTTATAAGTAACTCAACTGTGTCCCAAATTAAAGCTCTAGAAGATAAGTAGTGGCATGAAGATATTTTTAAAAAGACAAATTGCAGGTGTACAGGAGCAAATTACAATGTCAGAAAAGAAAATTACACTGAATGGAAAAAACACATATTAGACATGAGAAAAGAAAAGATTCATAAGTTTGAAACATCAGTGAAGTGCATGAAAACTTCAAGCAGTTAATACATATAAAATCCCACAGAAGGAGGAGCACAGATAGAGAAAAAAAATTAAGAAATAAGTGGCCACAAACACTCTTGATATTATGAAAAAGAAAACTCCCTTGTAAGCATGGCTGTAAAGGTTCAACACATTTTTGGATCAACCAAGATATCCTCCAATATGTGAGTGAATAAATAAACTGTTACAGCCATACAATGTAATATTGTTCAGTACTAACAAGGAATGAGTTATGAAGCCATGAAAAGACATGGAGGAATCTTAAATGCATATTACCAAGTGAAAGAAGCCAATCTCAAAGGCAACTTACTGTATGATTCCAACCATATGACATTCTGGCAAAGGGAACACTATGGATACGGTAAGAAGGTCAGGTGTTGGGGAGGGCAGGAAAGTATAAATAGCAGAGCACAGAGGATTTTTATGGCAGTAGAAATACTCTGCATGATACTATAATGATGAATACATGGCATTATAATTTTGCCAAAACCCACAGAATGTACACACCAAGAGTTAACCCTAATGAAAATTATGGATTTTGGGTGATTATGGCAAGTCAGTGTAGGTTTATCGATCATTAACAACTGTACCATTCTGGTGAGGGATGTTGATAATGGAGGAGACTATCCATGTGTGGAGGTACAGGGATACAGAAAATCTCTGTACCTGCTTCTCTATTTTTCTGCAAAACTAAAAGTGCTCTACAATACCAAGTGTTTAAAAAAATCCTCAACAAAGCTTCAGCAAATTGGATACAAGAGTACATTAAAAGGATAATATATCATGAACAAATTGGGTTTATCCCAAGAATGCAGGCTTGGTTTAACACTAAAAATCACTGTTAGTCACCACATTAAAAAACTAAAAGAGAGGAACCATATGATCATCTCAGTAGAAGAAGGCATTTTATAAAACACAACATCCATTGCTGATTAAAAAAAAAATTCTTGGGAAACTAAGAATACAAGGGTACTTCTTCAGCATGATAAAGAGCATCTATGAGAAACCTATATCATGGTGAAAACCTGAATGCTTTCCCCAGAAGATCAGGAACAAGACAGACATGTCTGCTTTCACTACTTTCATTCAGCATCAAAGATGAAACCAATAAAGCAGGAAAACAAAACAAAACAAAACAAAAAAACTCTAACAAGTGCCATCAGGCAAGAGCAAGAAATAAAAGGCATCTAGGTTGAAAGAAGTAATACTGTCTATATTTACAACCATGATCACATAATAGGGGTGGTAAGCCCCAACCTATGGGCCAGCTTCTTGCTTTTGTAAATAAAGTTTTATTGGAACACAGCTCTGTTCATTAATTAATGTATTCTCTATGCTGTTCTCATGCTACAATGGCAGAGTTGATTAGTTCCAGCAGAGACCACTTGGCCTCAAATCCAAAATATTTACTGTCTTTGGTAAGACAGTAGTTTGAGAAAGAAATGTTTTGACAGCCTTTGCTCTATGAAGAAAGTCTGATTGAATCCACCAAAAAAGCTACTGTAACTAATAAGTGACTTTAGCAAGATCAGAGAATGCAGAATCAACATAAAGATATCAACAAATAACCAAATTGAAATTTTTAAAATATCATTTACAATGTCATCAGAAAATGAAATACAGATCCTATACACTGAAAACTCCAAAATATCACTGAGAAAATTAAATACAACCTATATAAATGGAGAGAAACACCCTGTTCAGGAGTAGAGAGATTCCTTATTGTTATGATGAAAATTCTCCCAAAATTAATCCACTGATTCATTACAATCCCAATCTAATTCCCATCAGGCCACCAGACTTTTTGTTTGTTTGATTTTAATTGACAAAAAAATTTTAAAATTCATGTAGAAATGCAAAGGATCTAGAATAGCCAAAATAACCCTGGAAAACAACAACAAATTGGAGGACTGAATTCAAGATGATTATAAACCTAATCAAAGCATCCTGATGCTAATACAGGCTGAGACTCTGCTATCCAAAATAGTTGGAAATAAAGTGTTTTGGATTTGGGTTTTCATTGGATTTTGGAATATTTGCATATACATAATAAGATATTGAGGGAATGGAATCCAAGTCTAAACACAAAATGCACTTACATTTCATAAAAACCTTATACACAAAGCCTGAAGGTAGTTTTATACAATACTTTCAATTATTTCATGCATAAAACAACGTTTGCATACATGAGGTTGAGTGTGAAATTTTCCACTTGTGGTGTCATGTTGGCACTCAAAAAGTTTCATATTTTGGAGTCTTTCGGATTTGGGATTTTTGGATTAGTGATGTTCAGGCTGTATAAAGAAATCCAAATACAGATGGTCCCCAATGTAAGATGGTTTAGACTTATGATTTTTCAACTTTACAATGGGTTTATCAGGGTATTAAATGGACTTTCAACATATGATGGGCTCTTCAGAACGTAACCCTATTGTAATTCAAGGAGCGTCTGTAAGTCAGGGCAACATAATTGAGAGTCCAGAAACAGACACACAAACATACAGCCAACTTATTTTTGACAAAAGCATGATGACAATGCAGGGAAGAAGAGGACAGCCTTTTCAACATATGGTGTTATGACAAGTGAATACCCATAACCAACAATGAACTCAAGCTGGATCACACATTATGTTCAGGTTTAAACAAAAACCTAAATTGTTAAAACTTCTAGAATAAAGTATAGGAGAAAGTCTTTGTGACCTTGTACTAGGCAAAGATTTCTTAGATATGACAGAAAAATTAATACCCAAAATTGAACAAGCACATAAGTTGGACTTCAGCCAAATTAAAAACTTTTGCTCTTCAAAAGACACTATTAAGAGAATGAAATGTCAAGCCACACACCAGGAAAAAGTCTTTACAAAAAACATAGCTAATAAAGCAATAGTATCCAAAATATATAAAGAACTCCTAAAACTCGACAAATAAGAAAAAAACAAACCAACTTTTTAAATGGCAAAAGATTTGAAATGACAGTACACAAAGAAGATACACAGACAGCAAATAAGCACGTGGGAAGATGTTTGACATTATATGTCACAGGGTAACTAACGCACATTAACACCATACTGATATGCACAGTACACACCCATCAGAATGGATGAAAAGAAAAAAGAAAAAAATTGGCAATACCATAGTGTTTGTGACAACACAGAGCAAATGGAACTGTCAGATACTGCTGATGGGAATGGAGAATGACAGAAACTTTGGAAAACAATTTTGTAGTTTCTTAATAAGGGAATTTAAAGGGGCATGAGGAGCCTTTTGTGGGTGATGGATGTTAACTATCTTGGTTATGGTGATGGCTTCACAGGTATATACATATGATAAAACTCATCAAATTGTACACTTTATCTAAGTGCAGTTTACCATATATCAATTACATCTCACTAAAGCTATTGATTTCAGGAACAAACATCTAGGATGGTAAGACCCAGAAAGAAAGGATATGAAATGATGAAATGATGCAGGATAACACTAGAGGATTTAGGTCTTTAACCTTGTAACAATGAGAAGTGATAGCTGGGTTTTAAGCAAGGGGATACTATGACCAGATCTCAATTTTTCAAAATTTATAATTATGGTTGCAGAGCAGACCATAGTTTTGGCAGGTGGGGTAGCAGGGAAAACAGTTCTAAGGTGATTGCAGTATTCCAGGTGGGAGATAATGGTAACCTAACCTTGGCTAAATGCATAAGAGAGAAGCAGAGTCAACAAAAAGACTGGGGGTGCCACCAACACTAAGAAAATACAATGGAATTATCACAGCACTTTGGCTGAGAGTGTATAGTGTACAATAGTTCTCATTCTATTTTAACATAAAGCATATTTCTGAGATGAACATCACTGTAACACATCTGTGCTCTATGATGCAGTGCTAAGCAATGTCCCCCCACATTACTGTAGGATACATAAAAAGGCCTTATATTTATACAATGATCTTACCTTTGCAATCCTTTCCAAGTTCTTCAATGAGCAGCATAAAATGCTTATAATCAGAGTAAGGCAACTCACAATCCTCTGGGGGCTATTCCAGATGATCCAGTTAAGTCATCAAGGTCACCCATAGAATGTATTTTGTGTTTGACCTATAACAAAAATAACACTGTTTCAAAAGGTCCCCAAATTATTTAGAGCTGCAGTCCCCAACCCCCAGGCCATGGCCCAGTACTGGTCCATAGCCTGTTAGAAACTGTGTGGGAATCACCATCTGAGCACCCGTCACCTTCCTCCCCTACCTGTCTGCACCCCCTGCCCCCACCACCAGCAGTGGAAAAATTGTCTTCCATGAAACCAGTCCCTGGTGCCAAAAAGGTTGGGGACTGCTGAGTTAGAGAATATATAAATGTACAGAAGTGCTAATTATACAACTTTTTATATAAGCAAAACTACAGGTACTTCTTAAAATACTTATTTTCATTCAAAGGATATCTTTATCAATGGCTACTGTTTTTTAATCATTTCTTCAAAGTAAATATCTTTATAACAAAAGTTTCTATTTTTCACGTTGCCTTTCATAAATTATCTTTAACAATCATAATTTTGATAATTTATATTTTCTCACACCTTGTTCTTTTCATTAGATGTTTTTATTGCTGGCCTGGAAAAGAATTCCTTTCAGGCAAATAGTAAATATGTAAAATACAAAGTATATCTTAAACTATTATTTTTTACATACAATATCTGCATTTTCAATTTCTTTCTCATGTTCATAATGTTTACAAGTATTTTTTTTACAGATAATATAAAACCCAAAAATTTTCTACAAGAGGGTTTAACTATAAACAGAAATAGTAACATTAGGAGACAAAGAACATATACTAATAATATCATAACAAAGAATACAATTTAGATCAAACTTTCTGACAGACAATGTAAAAGGAAAAACATGTTACTTGCATTATCTGATGGAAAGAAATATACTAGGTGTTCTTTTTGTTGTTGTTTTCATTGTTCTTTCCAATAAGAATAAGTTTTTTCTGGCACTCAAACCTATGTGGAAAATGTCACTTACATCCTTCTATAAGGGAACCCCTTTTTTAATGATGTTATTAATGAACTCTATCAGGACTTACTATGTAGTCACCATGCATTATTCTAAGCACTGCACACGTCTTAAACTCATTTTAAACCTCACAACAATTCTGTGAGGGATGTAAAACATTAAGGACTTTATAGAGGAAGAAACTAGGCACAGAAAGGCCAGGGAACTTGCTCAATTCCACACAGCTGATCAGTAGCACACCCAGTATTCAAACTCAAGAATTCTGGCTGTAAACCAGGTGTTTCACCATATGATGTGAAAATAATATTTATTTGCAAGTGATATGACAGCAGATGAATCCATTTACCATTCTATTTCTGGCTATAATAATACACAATAATTTCTGAATCTTGCAAATATTTTTATCAATTAAAAAAAACTTTATACCACGGCTATTTTGGAAACCTACTTTCCATAAACTAAAAATTTATTTTTCCTAAAGAAATTCACCAACAGGCATTCATTCATCTAGTCAACTGCTTATTCATGCATTCAACAAATACTTATTGTGCACATGATACATGTCAATGACACTGTTGGTCCAGGGAAACATGCTTTTTATATTTTAGAATGTTATCATCCAAATGTAATGATCTGTGATAGATTGTCAATAGTTTGCTCTTCTATTGTACATAAACAAAATCCTCCCCTTCTCCCCACAGTTTAATAATTATAAAGTTGATACACCTGAAATTTTAGAGTGCCAAGAAAATCACAGCTATTCATGACGCTACTGGCAATGGTAGTACAATATATACAATCATCAAGGAATATTTAAACTCTATTCAGGATGGCCTGAGATAAAAACCCTAAAGCAGGGAAAAAAAAAAAAAAAAAAAAAAAAAAACTCCCAACAAGTTTCCATCAGGAAAAAGCAAAAAAAAAAAAAAAAGGCCCAGGTTAAAGAAGTAATACTGTCTAATTTTCAAAACCCTGATCACATAATAGGGGTGGTAAACCCCCAAAACCCATGGGCCAAACTTCTTGCTTTTGTAAATAAAGTTTTATTGGAAAAACAGCTCTGTTTTTTTTAAATTTAAAGTATTTCTATGCTGTTCTCATGCTACAATGGCAGAGTTGATTAGTTCCAGCAGAGACCACTTGGCCTCAAATCCAAAATATTTACTGTCTTTGGTAAGACAGTAGTTTGAGAAAGAAATGTTTTGACAGCCTTTGCTCTATGAAGAAAGTCTGATTGAATCCACCAAAAAAGCTACTGTAACTAATAAGTGACTTTAGCAAGATCAGAGAATGCAGAATCAACATAAAGATATCAACAAATAACCAAATTGAAATTTTTAAAATATCATTTACAATGTCATCAGAAAATGAAATACAGATCCTATACACTGAAAACTCCAAAATATCACTGAGAAAATTAAATACAACCTATATAAATGGAGAGAAACACCCTGTTCAGGAGTAGAGAGATTCCTTATTGTTATGATGAAATTCTCCCAAAATTAATCCACTGATTCTTACAATCCCATCTAATTCCCATCAGGCCACCAGACTTTTGTTTGTTGATTTTATTGACACAAAAATTTTAAAATTCATGTAGAAATGCAAAGGATCTAGAATAGCCAAAATAACCCTGGAAAACAACAACAAATTGGAGGACTGAATTCAAGATGATTATAAACCTAATCAAAGCATCCTGATGCTAATACAGGCTGAGACTCTGCTATCCAAAATAGTTGGAAATAAAGTGTTTTGGATTTGGGTTTTCATTGGATTTTGGAATATTTGCATATACATAATAAGATATTGAGGGAATGGAATCCAAGTCTAAACACAAAATGCACTTACATTTCATAAAACCTTATACACAAAGCCTGAAGGTATTTTATACAATACTTTCAATTTTTCATGCATAAAACAACGTTTGCATACATGAGGTTGAGTGTGAAATTTTCCACTTGTGGTGTCATGTTGGCACTCAAAAAGTTTCATATTTTGGAGTCTTTCGATTTGGGATTTTTGGATTAGTGATGTTCAGGCTGTATAAAGAAATCCAAATACAGATGGTCCCCAATGTAAGATGGTTTAGACTTATGATTTTCAACTTTACAATGGGTTTATCAGGGTATTAAATGGACTTTCAACTATGATGGGCTCTCAGAAGTAACCCTATTGTAATTCAAGGAGCTCTGTAAGTCAGGGCAACATAATGAGAGTCCAGAAACAGATGCACAAATGTACAGCTAACTTATTTTTCACAAAAGCACGATGGCAATGCAGGGAAGAAGAAGACAGCCTTTTAAACATATAGTGCTATGACAAGTGAATACCCATAACCAACAATGAACTCAAACTGGATCACACATTACTTTCAGGTTTAAACAAAAACCTAAATTGTTAAAACTTCTAGAAGAAAGTATAAGAGAAAGTCTTTGCGACCTTGTACTAAGCAAAGATTTCCTAGATATGACAGAAAAATCAAAACCCAAAATTGAATAGATAAGTTGGACTTCAGCCAAATTAAAAACTTTTGCTCTTCAAAAGACACTATTAAGAGAATGAAATGTCAAGCTACACACTGGGAAAAAGTCCTTGCAAAAAACATAGCTAATAAAGTAATATCCAAAATATATAAAGAACTCCTAAAACTCAACAAATAAGAAAAAAAACAAACCAACTTTTTAAATGGCAAAAGATTTGAAAAGAAGATACACAGATGGCAAATAAGCACATGGGAAGATGTTTGACATTATTAGTCACAGGATAACTAATGCACATTAACACCATAATGATATGCACAATACACACCCATCAGAATGGATGAAAAGAAAACATTAAAAAATTGGCAATACCATAGTGTTTGTGACAATACAGAGCAAATGGAACTGTCAGATACTGCTGATGGGAATGTAGAATGACAGAAACTTTGGCAAAACAATTTTGTAGTTTCTTAATAAGGAAATTTAAAGGGCATGAGGAGCCTTTTGTGGATGATGGATGTTGAATATCTTGGTTATGGTGACAGCTTCACATGTATATACATATGATAAAACTCATCAAATTGTACATTTTTTCTAAGTGCAGTTTATCATATATCAATTACATCTCACTAAAGCTATTGATTGCAGGAACAAACATCTAGGACAGTAAGACCTAGAGAGAAAGGGTATGAAATGATGAAATGATGCAGGATGACACTAGAGGACTTAGGTCTTTAACCTTGTAGCAATGAGAAGTGGTAGCTGGGTTTTAAGCAAGGGGGTACTATGATCAGATTTCAATTTTTCAAAATTTATAATTATGGCTGCAGAGCACACCATAGTTTTGGCAGGTGGGGTAGCAGGGAAAACAGTTCTCAGGTGATTGCAGTATACCAGGTGGGAGATAATGGTAACCTAACCTTGGCTAAAAGCATAGGAGAAAAGCAGCATCAACAAAAAGACTGGGGGTGCCATCAACACTGAGAAAATACAGTGGAATTATCACAGCCCTTTGGCTGAGAGTATATAGTGTACAATAGTTCTCATTCTATTTTAACATAAAGTGTATTTCTGAGATGAACAGCACTGTAATACATCAGTGCTCTATGATGCAGTGCTAAGCAACGTGTCCCCACATTACTGTAGGATACATAAAAAGGCCATATATTTATACAATGATCTTACCTTTGCAATCCTTTCCAAGTTCTTCAATGAGCAGCATAAAATGCTTATAATGAGAGTAAGGCAACTCACAATCCTCTGGGGCTATTTCAGATGATCCAGTTAACTCATCAAGGTCACCCATAGAATGTATTTTGTGTTTGACCTATAACATAAATAACAGTTTCAAAAAGTCCCCAAATTATTTAGAGCTGTGGTCCCCAACCCCCAGGCTGTGGCCCAGTACTGGTCCATGGCCTATTAGAAACTGTGTGGGAATCACCACCTGAGCATCCCCACCCCTGTCCTCCTCCCCTACCTGTCCACACACCCTGCCCCCACCACCAGCAGTGGAAAAATTGTCTTCCATGAAACCAGTCCCTGGTGCCAAAAAGGTTGGGAACCGCTGAGTTTGAGCATATAATAATGTACAGAAGTGCTAATTATACAACTTTTTATATGAGTAAAACTGCAGGTACTTCTTAAAAAACTGATTTTCATTCAAAGGATACCTTTATCAATGGCTACTCTTTTTAAATCATTTCTCAAAGTAAACATCTTTACAACAAAAGTGTCTATTTTTTCATTTTACCTTTCATAAAGTATCTTTAACAATCATAATTTTGATAATTTACATTTTCTAATAGCTTGTTCTTTTCATTAGATGTTTTCATTGCTGGCCTGGAAAAAAATTCCTTTCAGGCAAATAGTAAATATGTAAAATACAAAGTATATCTTAAACTGTTATTTTTTACATAAAATATCTGCATTTTTAATTTCTTTCTCATGTTCATAATGTTTACAAGTATTTTTTTTACAGGTAATATGAAACCCGAAAATTTTCTACAAGGGGGTTCAACTATAAACAGAGTAACATTGAGAGACAAAGAACATGTACTAATAACATCATAACAAAGAATATAATTTACATCAACCTTTCTGACAGACAATGTAAAAGGAAAAACATGTTACTTGCATTATCTGATGGAAAGAAATATACCAGGTGTTCTTTTTGTTGTTGTTGTCGTTGTTCTTTCCAATAAGAATAAGCTTTTCCTGGCACTCAAACCTATTTGGAAAATGTTACTTACGTCCTTCTATGAGGTAAACCCTTTTATAATGATGTCGTTAGTGAGCTCTATCAGGACTTACTATGCAGTCACCATGCATTATTCTAAGCACTGCACATGTCTTAAACTCATTTTAAGCCTCACAACAATTCTGTGAGGGATGTAAAACATTAAATACTTTATAAAGGAAGAAACTAGGCACAGAAAAGCCATGGAAATTGCTCAAGTCCACACAGCTGGTCAGTAGAACACCCAGAATTCAAACTCAAGAATTCTGGCTGCAAAGCAGGTGTTTCACCATATGATGTGAAAGTAATATTTATTTGCAAGGGATATGACAGCAGATGAATCCACTTACCTTTCCATTTCTGGCTATAATAATGCACAATAATTTCTGAATCTTGCAAAAATTTTTATAAATAAAGAAAAACTTTATAACAAGGCTATTTTGGAAACCAACCTTCAATAAAGTAAAATTTATTTTTCCCTAAAGAAATTTGCCAACAGGCATTCATTCGTCTAGTCAACTGTTTATTCATGCATTCAACAAATAGTAATTGAGCACATGATACATGTCAATGACACTGTTGGTCCAGGGAAACATGTATTTTATACTTTAAAATGTTATCATCCAAATGTAATGATCTGTAATAGATTGTCAATAGTTTGCTCTTCTATTGTACATAAACACAATCCTCCCCTTCTCCCCACAGTTTAATAATTATAAAGTTGATACACCTGATATTTTAGAGTGCCAACCAGATCACAGCTATTCATGATGCTACTGGCAGTGGTACTATAATATATACAATCATCAAGGAATGTTTAAACTCTATTCAGGATGGCCTGAGGTTTTGTATGTTCATTAGTACATAATTAAAAAAAAATCTGTGTATTTTAGTTTAACTTTCAGGACATCGTTTGCATGTTCAACTAAATTAGTATATTCCATTTCTGATCCAATTCTGAGGGAACAACCTCTTACCATAGAACTATACATGAATGGAAGTTCTAAGGACAACTAGTTTGCTATAAATCTTTAAAACATAATGTGTCAAGGTTTCTAATACTTACACATGTAAACAAACTTAAATTTCACAAACATGTCCTTCTATACTGGATCATTCCCAACAGCATACAAACATACTCTAAAAGCTTATTTTAAAATAAAAGAAAACTCACTTGAATCCCACTTTCTTCTTCAGTTACCACCTATTTCTCCATTGTCTTTCCCAGTAAAAGTCCTCTCAAGAGTCATCTAAGCTCATCCACTACAGTCAGGGTTCCATGGTGACTATTTATTGAAAATGCTCCTTGTCCAGGTGACTTCTCCTCATCTTAATCAATCATTAAACACACTGATATAGTTGCGTTTGCTCTGGCTTTGGCAGACTACACTATTCTATTTCCAGAAAAAGTAATCGCTGCTAAAATTCCTTCACAAAGAAATAAAGAACTGAGAGGTTTTACCTTCCTTCATCTGGATCTACTTTATGTACACTGCTGTCAGCACTCACTGGTAGCAGACCACCAGTTAGTAAATTGGACTTCTCAAACACTGGTGTCATCGCAGATTCATTTGAGGTCTGTTTTTCATTTCCATTTTTCTTTACTTCCTTTATATGCAATGCAGGACCACTATGTGAAAAAAAAACACATAAAGCAATATTTTTCTAATAATTCTACTGACAGAGAATAAAATAGACAATTCCCATTTTAATTCATTCATTTATTAATTCAAAAAACCGTTGTGAAATACCAAAAACCTACAAAGAAATGTATATTCCCTGCTTCAGAAACCAGGTAAATATACAACTATGACCCAGGGTGATATGTAAGTGCTGACATATGAAAAGTTCTATCTGAGCACAAGGAAGGATTCACAGAAGAGGCAAAATAGAAGAGGAGCTCCCCAGGCCAAGAGGTGGCAGAAAACCATCCTACTTACAGAACAGAATGTGAGCACTAAGATAAGGCCCATGGCATCCAGGTGCACACTAGGAACTTGAAAAGAAAAGTATAAAATACATGAAAGCAAATAATGAGAGATGAATGCCACCCTAAACTTGAATGCTACATTAAAAGCCTGGACCTCACTGCCTACAAGAATGACTCTTCAACATGACAGTAATACTCGATTTCTGCTATGTTTTGGTTTTGCTTTGAAATATAATGATCATTCATTTAAATGAGGTTGATAAAATAGCATGAGGTACATATGACATAAATGTAAGAATAAATTGGGACTATATCTTTGGAGGAAAAAAACCTTACTTTTAAAATACTTACTTGTCAATATATATAGGTTCAGAAATAACAATACTCTGATGAATTATGATTTTGTTTGAAAATAAAATAATTTGGTAACTTTTGTATACATTTAGCCTGCTATAGCATGCCAGGAGAAAAAGGGAATTACATTTTTATGCTGTAAACACCTGCACAACAGTATCACTATTATATACACACATAAATTTACAAAGAGACCACAATTTCCTTTCCCACAGCTGATTATACTATAGGTGGAGGATAAGCCCCTAAAAAATATCAAAAACATAAACAAAACTAACAATTATTTATTAAAAGAAAATTATCTAGATAATTATTCTGGATAAGACTAAGCATATGAAAAATGGGAGATCATCCTGAGAGAGCAATTATTAAACAATTCCTCTTGACCCAAACTTTAAAAATAAGTCTATAATTTCAGAATAAAAAATAGTTTTCATTTTGAACATAGATGAAGGAAGGCAACTTTAAACAGAAAACATCTGGTGAAAGTTGCCTCAGACATAGAAAAGGATTGATCTGTAGCCATGGCAACAAGTAGCCACCCACAACCAGTTTAAATCCCAGTCAATCCATCAATGACCACTGGCCTCACTCACCGATTCCTTGCTTCTGAGAGACAGCACCACCAGTCAATGTCACCCTTGCTTCTGAAGCAGACACAAACTCACTCCAATAAACATGCCTGGGAGGGCCAATCAACCACAGTCTCACTCAAATAACCAGGTTGCTACAGATGACATCAACCCACCTATGCCTCTGGAAGTCTGCCAATGCTTGACTCCACTCTTCCCCAAACCCCATATAAGATCAGCAGCTGCTCTGTTAGAAGTTACTGTGTCTGACCAGCAAAGCTCTCTTACTAGAGAGAGCAATGCCTTCACACTCTTTTTATTTCATATATTGAAAGCTCATCATCCTGTGGAAAGAATTCTTTAAGTCCCTTAAATTTACCTCCCTTATATTTTACTCTTATTAATAAAATACAAACATAGTTTGCAATTCCTTTGATCTATCTTAGCATATTGCAAACTGTCATAATTACCAGTAAAAGTATAAGTAGTGAATATAACATATTAGAAAGACCCAAAAGAATCCAAAATAAGCATATAGTTGCCAGGTAAAATTATCACAGTGAAACCAAGTCAAACTTTCTTGAAAGTGAGAATTAGTCTAATGTGTAAAACAACATACTCAGGTTAAATGCCATCTCCTCATTTACTAAGTAGGTATTGAGCAGCCACTTGCTCCATGCTGGGCCCTTTCCTAGGCACTGAGGACATGGCAGGGAGCAGAAAAACATCCTACTCATGTGAGTGAAGTGAACACACAATGAGAGTAACCACAATTGACAGGGAGAGTATATAACATGCCACAGGAGAAAAACTAAAGCAATGAAATGTTTAAGTGTTGGAGATGGGGGCTGGTGGAAATATGAGGATGGTGAGAAAAGGCATTGCTGAGGAAGCTGCTTTAAGTAAGAACTGAAGGAATGGAAGGAGTAAGCCAGGAGTCTGTCTGAGGGAAAAGCATTCCAGAGGGACCTGCCAAATACAGAGGTGTGCCTGGAGTGTTTAAGGAAAAGTGAGAAGTTCAGTGTGGCTGCAGCAGAGTGAAAAGGATAGAAAAATAGAAGGTAGAAGATTAAGTCAGGGGGACAACAAGTCACATCATGTACTGCCTTTTAGGCATCAGGAAGAACTGTGGCACATACTCTCACTGAAATGGGAGGCAATTAGGAGGTTTTGAGCAGAGGACTGACATAACCTGACTTAGGTTTTAATAGGTGCACTGGGTTAAGCATTGATGGAAAGAGGATTAAAAACAGAAAAAAAAAAGAAAAACAAAAACAAGAAGACCAATTAGCAGTCTCTTACATTCACCTAGACAGCAGGAGGTGGTGGCTAGAACACAAATGTGAAGGCTTCTGGACATATTTTGAAGGTACACATGACAGGATTTGCTGATAGATTAGATGTGCGGTATCAGAGAGAGAGAGAGAGAGAAAGAGAGAGAGAGAGGTGTGTGTCCAGGATGGCACCAAGGTTTTTGGCAGAGAAACTGGAAGAGCTGCCATTTACTCAAGTAGGAACAACTACCTGAGGGCCAGGTATGAGGAAGAACATCAGTAGCTCTGTTTTGGACCCAATAAGTGTGTGATATCTAATAGCTAACCAAAGAGAGATGTCAAATAGGCAGTTTGGTATATCAGTCTGCAATTAAAGAGAGAGATCTCTGCTGGACATAAAAATAAAGTAATCATTAGCATATACAAGGAAGTAAATGTCCTGAGAAATAGGGTGCAGGACTGAGCCCTGGGACACTTCAATGTGTAGAAGGTGCAGGCTGAGGACAAGCATGCAAAACAGGCTAAGAGGGACAGACTACAGAGGCAGGAGGAAAATCCAGGTGAGTGAGAGACATCCTGAAAGGCAAGCGATGAAAGTGTTATGGAGGAGTCTTCCCTTGGGACAAACATTGCTGACAGGTTCAATACAATGAGGTATAAGAAATTACATCTAGATTTATTAAAGTGAAACTCAGGGGTATGCATAAGAAAAACTATTTTGGAGGACTGGTAGGAGTGAAAGTTACAGGAGTTAGTTCAAGAGTGAATGGAACAGAAATTTGAGTCCATGAGTATACACAGTTCTTTCAAGCATATCATTCCTAAGAGGCATGATCCTGGATGATCTCATGTTCTTCTTGTGTAGCTGTAGTTTTCAATCCTTATATAATCATTATGCAGCATGTTTTAAGATTTTTTAAAGATATTTTTAAAGTTATAGCCATATAGCATTTCTAAAAATACCAGACCAAGGTATTAAACAATAAACTCAGAAAATTATACAACTACAAGAGCCCTTGAACATTTGTAGATGCTGTAAGCTGATTATCATTTTGCTCATGCTTATAAATAAAGACCACAGAAAGACTAAAAGTTTCAAGGGCACTATTTCTTCCTTGATAAAAATCACCCAACTCTAGGATATTTTATATTTGTCAAATACACAGAGCAATCACTCTTATTAAAACACTGAATTCAATCACAGGGAAAAAATAGGGATGAGTGCAGAAAATAATCTCATTTTGTAAATTGCATATTTGCTTATTATATAATATGAAGTCACTGTTGAAAACTAGGGAGTGGTGCATATTGAAATACATTATCTTTTACAAGGAAGGATAATGGCATGCATGCAGGGTACCCTTAAAAAGAAGATTCACTGCATTAGACCCTTGGTTTTAGCACAGAGGTCAGCAAATTAGTGCTCATGGGCCAAATCCAGCCTTCTGCCTGTTTTTGTAATTTAATGTTTTATTGCAACACAGCCACACCTAGTCAGTTATTGTCTATGATAGATTGTAGACTACAGCCACAAAGACGCTATGGTTCACAAAGCCTAAAATATTTATTATCCAGCTCCTTACAGAAAGAGTTGGCCAACTCTTGCTTTAGTAGAACAAAGATCCCTTGATATATTTTAATAAGTTTTACCCAAAATACTGAAATGTTTATATGGAATATGGACCCCATCTACAATACCTTGGTAATATTCAGATTAATTTGAGGGTCCAATACATGAGTACTTATGTATTGAGAACAAAAAACAATAAAATTTAATACCTAAAAATTTTGTTGGGAACAAAGTAGAGTGCCAATATAACATGTAGCTTCCTTTCACACCTCAGCACTTACTACAAGAATTCTAACACAATTTGCTTAAGATGCATCATTGAACTAACTGGTTTAAATATCCCTTAATTGTGAAATAATCAGTACACTATAGATCTAACCTCATTTTTAAATGGTAGCATACTACATTATTTTATGGGCATGACCATTTAACTATTTCCTTATTGATGAGTATTTAGACTATCTCCAACTTTTTGATATGACAATGCTATGGTAAATATCCTTAACATACATACATTATATAACCTTAGCATAATAATATATTTTATACATATATTGGCCTATTGTATGTTATATATAATATTGAATAAATGTCCTTAACATGTGTGTGTGTGTATATATATATTTACACAAGTCATGTCTTCCTGTAGAACCTAATTGCAGAATTGAAGCTACTAGGTTAAAGGAGTGACATATTTGAAATTTTGATACATACTGCTAAATTACCCTTCAAAAAGTATACACCAATTTCATTTACCAACAGGGTGTGGGAATGCCTTTTTCCTCACATTTGCCAACACTGCTTATTATTTTTTTAATAAAATATCAGTATGATTGGAATAAATGATATCTCATTGTTTTTCAATTTGCATTTTTTCTGATTATCAGGGAAGGCTAAATATCACTAGTAAAATGCAAAATTTGTTAACCAAGAATATTAGCCCAGATTGGAATTAGCTTTATTGTACAATAACAGTTATCTTCTGTTAAATATCCCTGCTGGCTTACCTATCACAATCTTCATTCTCCTTCCTAGGAAAGTGCTGATGATCAGTTTTGCCCCTTTGTTGAAGTGATACTTCATTGTCATTGTCATCAGCAGCACCACCATACAGGTTTTCTGATGCTTCTAGTTCATTAACTTTGTGCTTCTTCCTTTCTTCTTCAATCTTTAATGAAAGTTTCTTACTAAGTTATTACTTTATTCAATAAAAAGAACTTTTTTGCTTTCATTGGTTATATAGCTTGACCCAGTTTGTCATAATTTTAGTCATAAAAATATTTGGTGCTTATGTTAATTTCATTGTTAAATATAATCACTATACAATAATGAGATATGATTTAATCATTGAATTTTTGTCAAGTTGGCTTCACTTCCACTTGAGAAAACAGAATTTTCCACAATTTCAAACAGGACCCTGCTTAATTTTGTGCTTTTATTCCCACCCACCATACACTATCTCATATGAATTTTCACCATGTTTCACTGGCAGAAACTGAGAAATAAAAAGAAAAAGACACAAAATGTGCCTTCTGTTGCTACTGCCTGGATTTAACAGTAAACAGCCAGATTTTGAGAATGTGATATTGTGGGGCTTCAGGAAGAGAAAGCAAGCTTTTCCCTTTCTGCACTCAGCTATTCTTTTCCCCACTGCCTTTTATCATTCTTTTTTTCATTTGGATCCTGGGATCTCAAAAAAGTGAAGGTGCTCACTGAAATATAGGAACCAAGGTTGCCATAACACAAACAGCAGAGTGTAACTGCTGAGTTGCTAGTGTGAAATTCTGGAAAATGGGATGCTCCCCAAATTTCATATTCAATAAACATACAATTTTATAGGGGGAGGATACACAGTATAAATAATTACCTGCTTCACCTCCCTTATCTACTGATAACAGAAGTAAAATCAAGAAAGACTAAATGATCCCTCCAAAGCTCCTAAAGTGCCATTACCTAGCATTTTATGGCACCAAAAGAGATGATGCAATTCCATCATGTTGAGTCAGATAAATTACCAGATAAATGCATCAAACTAGTCAGATAAATTAAAAGTGTGACTTTGTCAAAGTAATTTAATGCCTTGGAAGTAGAGGGGTGGGGTGGGAGGCCTCCTCTACTTTTACTTTTCAGGAAGAATCTCTCCAGATATTTGTCTGTCTTGAAAACTCAATGTATAGAACTCAGCTTTCTACTTTGGAGTCAAATACTAAATTTTTGGCTGAGCATTTATGCTACTTATATGGTAAAATCATATATGACAAATCTGACCATATTTTATTAAACAACATAATATAAAGTTCCAATTCAACAGAAACATTTGAGAGTAGTGATTTTAAAATAAATATGTGGAAGTATGTGTATTTATTGTCAAAAATATTTAAAGGAGTCATGATGGAATTGTAAGCTCCAACAGTTTGAGTTAAACAGATCCACTTGCACACATAAAAGCACATCAAGAGATTCACTGGACTGGCCATATTTTTTACACCTCTTAAAGTTAGATTACCTTTGTATCTCATCTCGGTCACCCCTTCCTTCCCAGTGTATTCCCATTTTATTGTTTCTAGGAATGCAATTCATCTTTCGGTCAATAGGGAGGAAAAACCTTAGAGCTTATTATTAATAGATATTTTCTTTATGCTTATCCTGGTTCAGAAGGTCACATGGTACATAACTAAATTATTAATTGTTTCCCAGCCCTTATGCCACTTGGAAGACTGATAGAGAGACTTAGGTTGATTAAGGAATAATGATTATGAGAAACTTTTCCTGAACTCCTATCATTTACGTAGCAGAAATAATCTATTTCTACATGCAATTACATATGTGGAAAACTCCATTTTACACATGAGCTTTTCATAAGTAGAAAATCAAAGTGGATCAATAGCCGATCAAGAGAAAAAACAAAGAGTAGCAGTAGTGAACCCCTGCCTCTTTTTCAAGCTGAACTTCTTCTTTCTCCTCTGCCACTAATTCTACTGCCAACATGCCTACCTCATTCTTAAACTTTTGCATATCTTGCTGTAATTCTTCTTTTAGAAATACTTCTAATGTTCTGTTACTGTGTGGTGGTGAAGAACTCAAATTTTCATGGTAAGAACCTATGAAGTCACAACATTTCATATGACATTAAATTATACACATGGATTGCTGGCCATATGTGCTTATATTCACTCCTCTATGGTAGGGAAAACAGAGCTCTGCAGGATCACGTGCCTCAATCCTTAATGCCTTCACAACAGTGAGGAGGACAGGAAGGATGGGAAAATTTTGCTCTACTTCTCCATCAGGTTTTGGTATTTGACACCCACTTTATATTCTTCCCACCTTTCTAATCCCTGTTCTTCCACTTTCTGAAGAATTATTTTATTTGACCACCCTCCTTTGCATCTATCTGCTTCTCCTTCCTTCACATACTCCCTGTACTATTTGCCTTCCTCATTCTTCATTCCCTCTTTTACTCCTTGCCTCCTCCTTATTTCTTGACTTTCCTTAGGTCTTAGACTATCTTGAGATGGAACTAATAATTCAACTCCTTTTGGTGACATTCTCAATTTCATCTGTTGCTGGCACATGATAAGACCCACAAGGTATCACCCTTTCACTTCTCCTTTTCCTTACTATGCATCTAATAGGTGATTTTCTTTGGCTGTTAGAATATATCAGTGCTTGTGTTTTTAAATATTTTCCAAATGACTTTTTTTAAACACATATGGTTCTTACCTTCTATTTGTCCATTTATTGTATTTCTTCCTTTTTGATCTGCAGCCCCAGATGAAGGACCAACATACTTCTGTGGAGGGTTCTTGGAGATACTTTGGCAAAATTTATATCAATAATGAGTTTCAACAAAAAATAACAAGAAGTTGCACCAATATTTCCATCACTTTATTAAAAAAAATCTGAATCTCCTAATTTAAACCCAGTCAGATCTACAAAGAAGACAAACATGTATTGAAAACCAAAACATTTCAATAGAACTTCACCTATGCTTTCTCGATAAAGCTTATTCCTCATCTTCATATGAATATTGACTCTGTAACTGAAGCATGGAATGCCAAAGGAAACACATTTCTGGATAAAATATTAACATATGCATATTTTAACAAGGAACTAACTTCAAAATGACTAACTTGACTTTGCATTCCCCACCAAAAATAAGAGGTCAATTAAAAAATATGTAATCCACTTGCTATAATACATATAGCATTAACCATTTAAAATATTTCTAATTCTAGAAACATTTTAAATATTGACACATTTAAGGAAGATAGATAGCAGACTGACTTATGATAAATAATTGTGAAAAGCAACCCAACACAAAGGAAGACAACTAATGCTATGGATCCCTGGAAAGACTCAGACAGGAATCAGAGACATCTGCTACCATGGAAATAGGGGGCAGGGCCACTAGAAGCAGGTGGGTTAGTTGAATTCTTAAAAAAACAAGAGTTCAACATGAGGTCTCTTCCCCACTTGACAAGAGGTCAGTTTATTCTCTGTGACTGAGAAAATCTCCAGAAATGGGCACACCAAGCACAAAAGAGGATTAGGATGAGGCACCAGATTGAGAACTGAAGACTTAAGTGAAAATCTGTGTAATAAACAATGAGATACTCAAGTCTTTGCTCATCTTTATCTCTCATATTATTGGCAGCAGGTATTATATATTATACCAACACACACACAGAAACACACACACTCCAGGCAGGAGAGAGAGAATTATCCTCTGGAGAAACTGAACAGTACCAGATTTTAAAAATCTAGAAAAAAAAAGTCCTAACGCTACCAATTGAAGCATCCAATGAAACAGGCCATTCTCTGCCTGGTCACCTACAGGGGAAATCGCCACCAACAAACTCCAGTTCAGTGCTTTCCTCAAATATGAATGCACTACAAAGGATCACCGGACATTTGAAGAAAGTCTTCGATATGAAGGAAATAGTATAAACAAACTACAGGGGAAAATTCAGAAAATCAGACAGTGGAAGAAGGAAAAAGAAATGTCAGGGAAAAAAAAGATACAAAACACCTTGTGCCATCCTAAAATAAATAAGAAATCATACACTCACAAAACAAGGATACAATATTGAAAAGAAACAATAAGAGAAATTTAAAATTTAATGGCACAAATTTATTTTAAAAACTTGACAAAAAAGTTAAGGATGAATACTTTATTTAAATTCTTTCTAAATAGTAACATAAATACTCATTATCAAAGGGATCTGGCACAGCACATTAACCTTCTCAGATCTGGAAAGGGCAACCTTGAGCAGTCTGTATTTCTGGTCACTGTGCACCCCAGCACAGTGGAAGATGGATAGCTAGGAACACTTGGAGGTCTTCGGAAACAGCTCTGTGTGGAAAGGTAATCTAATCTTATAGTAGAGGATGTGACGGTCTCTTCCCACTAATCCACATCCAACTTGAGACAATGATGTATCAATTCAATAGTTTTAAAATGCAGCCAATATCACACTTATTGATGAAATATTGGAAGCTTTGATTAAAGTAAAAATACCAGGATGCTTACTCTAACCCCTACAATTCTACACTATACAGAAAGCCCTAGCCAAATCAATAAGACAAGAAAATGAAATGAGGTGTAAGAATTTGAAAAGAAGAGACACAATTGTTATTTGCCAACATAATTGATTAGATGGAAAAACCAAGGTAACCTACAGAAAACCTGCTAGAAATAATAAAAGTTCACCAGGATTGACTGATAATGGAAAAGTCGACAGAATTCCTGTATTTCACCAAAAACAAAGTGAAAATGAAAGTGAAATACATGATCCCATTGCAGTAACAACAAAATCAAAGGAGAGGCAAGGGCTAAACCTGATAAAAAGAGCAAGATCCTATGGTGGACTTCATAAAGTGTGACTGATGGCCATAAAGTAAGACTTGAATAAATGGAGGAGCTATATTAAGTTCATAAATGGGAAGATTCAATATTATAAAGACTCCAACTCCCCCAAAATTTGTCTCTGAATTTAAAGTATTCTCAATAAATAGAATTTTTGATGTAACTTAAAAAAAAAAAACAGAAAAAGACACTTGGCATAAAAACTTTGGAATATGTCAATAAAAATGATTATGGTGATGATTACCCTCAGTAATTTATTCAAGGTCAACACATTTCAAATCCCATAGGGAGGGTCTCAAGTGCCAAATCACTATATTCCCATAGCACGTCTCCAGTAACAGTCTGCTGAAACTTAACATACCCCAAAATAAAAATCCACATGTCCATTCTAACTTTGCCATTCTTTTCTGGATGCCACTGCTTTCAGCTTTAGAAAAAATACCCTTATTATTTATGAACTTGCTGAATACCAGTTCTTACTTTTGTAACACATTCCAGTTAAAAAATGTTTTCAATTTATTACCACATTTGTTCATTACACATACCTATAAGGTAGATATTAGAATGATTTTTATGTATGAGGTCACCAGTGGTTGAAGAGGATGAAATATTTTTTCCACTATTTCATGGATAGTAATTGACACAACCAGGATACTAACATGTCTTCTGACTTCCACTCAGTCCTGGTACCACTGTGCAACAACTGCTTCCATCTAAGAGGTCAGGCCATTCCTATATCTTTCCAAAGTAGTGCCCATAATATATATTGTCATTATTTCATACTTACATTAGTAAAAGCATGGCTGCCACAAATATATTCAATTCATCCTATTCTTGAACATGAATTCTACTTATCACAACATCATTAACCAAAGAGATGCTATTATACTCCTGCATAATTACTATTCCCAATACATCTCCTTCTCCTGAAATGTTCCTTGCAGATTTATACTAGAATATCTAAACATATTCAAACCTTCATGTATCAAGCATTATCACTTTAAATTCCATGTTGCAAAAAATTATACTTCAAACTGTTTCTCTCTGAATGACATTAGGCATTTCACACATCCAGATAGACCATACAGTCTTACATTTGGCCATGGGTTGAGATGGAATATTTCTATAGGTTATAGATAAACATACCTCAGAGACCAAACTGATTCCCTGTCACTTCTAAGCCTTATTTTTTGCACTATAGTATACTGGCTTTTAAATGAATGCTACAAACTAGAGAATAGCATCATGCAGTCCTAATATACTTACAACACAATTACTTTCTTAATATGAACTGAAAATATAAGAAATTAATTGATTATATGTATATGTAGAGGGGAGAATGAAAAGTTGCAACATCCCTTTTTTAGGTTTTAACATTACACAATACTTATATTTTTTTTCTTTTTTTTTTTATTTCAGAATATTATGGGGGTACAACACTTTGGCTATATACATTGCCCATGCACTGCCTGTGTCAGAGCTACAATCATGGTCATCCCCCAAACTGTGCTCCCCGCATCCATTCAGTGAGAGTTTTTCCCATCCCCTCCACAGCCCTCCCGCCTGCCCGCCCGCTGATGAATATTATTGTCCTATGTGATGTAAGTGTTGATCAGTTAGTACCAATTTGATGGTGAGTACCAGTGGTGCTTGTTTTCCCATTCCTGTGACACTTCGCTTCCAAGAATGGGTTCTAGCTCCCACCAGGATAATACCAGATGTGTTAATTCACTATTGTTCCCTATTGCTGAGTAATACTCCATGGTATACATATACCATATTTTATTGATCCACTCGTGTATTTATGGGCACCTGGGTTGTTTCCACATCTTTGCAATTGTGAATTGTGCTGCTATGAACATTCGAGAGCAGATGTCTTTATTATAAAATGTCTTTTTTTCCTTTGGGTAAATACCCAGTAGTGGGATTGCTGGGTCAAATGGTAATTCTACTTTTAATTCTTTGAGGTATCTCCATATTACTTTCCATAGAGGTTGTACGAATTTGCAGTCCCACCAGCAGTGTATGAGTGTTCCTATCTGTCCACATCCCTGCCAATATTTGTTGTTTGGGGATTTTTTGATATGAGACAATCTCACTGGAGTTAAGTGATATCTCATTGTGGTTTTGATTTGCATTTCCCTGATGAATAGAGAAGTTGAGCAATTTTTTATATGTTTGCTGGCCATTATTCTGTCCTCTTTTGAAAAGTTTCTGTTCATGTCCTTTACCCATTTTTTAATAGGGTTGTTTGATTTTTTCTTGTTGATTTTCCTAAGTTCTGTATAGATTCTGGTTATCAGCCCTTTATCAGAGGTGTAGCATGCAAATATTTTCTCCCATTCTGTAGGTTGTCTGTTCACTCTAGTGATAGTTTCCTTGGCTGTACAGAAGCTTTTTAATTTGATCAGGTCCCATGTATTTATTTTGGTTGCTGCTGTGATTGCTTTGGGGGTCTTCTTCATAAATTCTTTGCCTAGGCCAATGTCCATAAGAGTTTTTCCAACGTTTTCTTCAAGAATTCTTATGGTTTCATGTCTTAGGTTTAGATCTGTTATCCATTGTGAGTTGATTTTTGTGAGAGGTGAGAGGTGTGGGTCAAGTTTCAGTCTTCTACATATGGCCATCCAGTTTTCCCAGCACCATTTGTTGAATAGGGAATCTCTTCCCCAGTGTATGTTTTTTTGGAATTTGTCAAAGATCAGGTGACTGTATGAGGTTGGTTTTATATTTGGGTTCTCAGTCCTGTTCCATTGGTCTACATGTCTGTTCTTGTGCCAATACCATGCAGTTTTGGTTACTATAGCCTTGTAGTATAGTTTGAAGTCTGGTAGATAGATGCCTCCCAATTTGTTCTTTTTGCTTAAGATTGCTTTGGCTAGATGGGGTCTTCTCTGGTTCCACATGAAGCGTAAAATTATTTTTTCTAGATCGGCAAAAAATGATGTTGGTATTTTGATAGGGACTGCATCGATTCTGTAAATCAATTTAGGTAGCAAAGCCATTTTTACTATGTTGACTCTGCCTATCCAAGAGCATGGTAGGGTTTTCCATCTATTTACATCCTCTGCAATTTCTTTTCTCAGTGTTTCATAACTCTCTCTATATAGGTCTTTGACCTCCTTAGTTAGATATGTTCCTAAATATTTAATTTTCTTTGGTGCTATTGTGAAAAGTATTGCATCTTTAATTTGTTTCTCGGCTTGATTGTTATTAGCATATATGAAGGCTATGGATTTGTATGTATTAATTTTGTATCCTGAGACTTTGCTGAATTCATTTATCAATTCCAGTAATCTCTTGGTTGAATCTTTGGGGTTTTCTACGTATAATATCATATCGTCTGTGAATAGTGAAAGTTTGACCTTTTCTGCCCCGATCTGGACGCCCCTGATTCCTCTGTCTTGTCTAATTGCTCTGGCTAGGACTTCCAGCACTATGTTGAAAAGAAGTGGAGATAGTGGGCACCCTTGTCTGGTGCCAGTTTTAAGGGGGAATGCTTTCAATTTTTCCCCATTCAGTATGATATTGGCTGTGGGTTTATCGTCGTATATGGCTTTAATAGATTCGAGGTATGAGCCATCTATGCCTATGTTGTTAAGAGTTCTTATCATAAAAGGATGCTGGATTTTGTCAAAAGCCTTTTCTGCATCTATTGAAAGGATCATACAATCTTTGTTCTTGCTTTTATTTATATGGTGAATTACATTTATAGATTTGCGTATGTTGAACCATCCCTGCATCTCGGGAATAAAGCCCACCTGATCATGATGGATTATTTTTTTGATGTATATTTGAATTCGGTTTGCAAGGATTTTATTGAGAATTTTTGCATCTATACTCATAAGGGATATTGGTCTGTAGTTTTCTTTTCTTGTTGTGTCCTTTCCTGGCTTTGGTATCAAGGTGATATTGGCTTCGTAGAATGAGTTTGGGAGGACTCCTTCCTTCTGTATATTTTCAAATGATTTCTGCAGTATAGGCACCAGTTCTTCTTTGTAGGCTTGGTAGAATTCAGGTGTGAACCCATCTGGTCCAGGACTTTTTTTGTGGGAAGATTTTTTATTACTGCTTCGATTTCGGTGCTTGATATTGGTCTGTTTAGAAATTCTGTTTCTTCCTGGTTGAGCCTAGGGAGGTAGTATGTTCTAAGAACTTTTCTATTTCCTCCACATTTTCGTGTTTGTGGGCATAGAGATTTTTGTTGTATTCGAAGATGATGTTTTGTATTTCCATGGTATCAGTTGTGACTTCTCCTTTCTCATTTCTAATTGAGCTTATTAGAGTCCTTTCCTTTCTGCTTCTGGTCAACCTGGCAAGTGGCCTGTCTATTTTCTTTGTCTTTTCAAAGAAGCAACTTTTCGTTTTGTTAATCTTCTGTATTGTTCTTTTCTTCTAGATTTCATTTAATTCTGCTGTGATCTTGGGTATTTCTTTTCTTCTGCTGCCTTTAGGATTGCTTTGCTCTTCCTTTTCTGTTTCCTTAAGATGATTCATTAGTTTACTGATTTGTGACCTTTCTGTCTTTTGGATGTGGGCATTTAAGGCGATAAGTTTTCCTCTTAGGACTGCTTTTGCGGTATCCCACAGATTTTGATAACTTGTGTCCCCATTATCATTTAGTTCGAAGAATCTTTTGATTTCCATTTGAATCTCCTCCTTGACCCAATAGTCGTTCAGCAACAGATTGTTTAGTTTCCAAGTTTTTGGATGAAGATATGAGTGTCTGTTGGAATTGATTTCTAATTTTATTCTGCTGTGGTCTGAAAAGATACATGGTATGATTTCTATTTTTGTGAATTTGTTTAGATCTGTTTTGTGGCCTAGGATGTGGTCAATTTTAGAGAAAGTTCCATGAGCTGATGAGAAGAATGTATATTCAGTGTTATTTGGGTGGAGTGTTCTGTAGATATCTGTTAGGCCCAAATGTTCTAGACTCCTGTTTAGGTCTTTTGTTTCATTATTTAATTTTTGTTTGGAGGATCTGTCCAGGTCCATCAGTGGGGTGTTGACGTCCCCTGCTATTATGACATTGCTGTTTATTATGTTGTCTAGATCTAGCAGTATTTGCTTTATGTACCTGGGTGCTCCTGTGTTGGGTGCATAAATGTTTAGGATTGTTAAATCCTCTTGTTAGATTTTTCCCTTCACCACTATATAGTGTCCATTTTTGTCCTTCTTTACTTTCGTTGCTTTAAAGTTTATATCATCTGAAATAAGGATGGCTACTCCGGATTTCTTTTGGTTTCCATTAGCCTGGAAAATTGTATTCCATCCTTTCACCTTGAGTCTCAATGCGTCTTTGGGTGTAAGGTGTGTTTCCTGAAGACAACAGATACTTGGCTTGTATTTTATAATCCATTCAGCCAGCCTACGTCTCTTCAATGGGCAATTCAAGCCATTTACATTTACTGAGAGAATTGATATTTGGGGTAAATTTCTGATTATTCTATTGGGTGGTGTCTTTTGTTTTAACTCTTGCGTCATTGTGGAATCTGATTTCTGGGGTTTTAGCTTTTGTGTAGTTTTACATAGGTGGGTGTCTGTTGCACTGGTTAGTATATAATGCAGGTCTAAGCACTTCTTGCAAGGCCGGTCTGGATTTTGCAAATTCTATCAGTGATTGCTTATCTGGAAAATTCTTTATTTCTCCCTCATATAAGAAGCTTAGTTTGGCAGGATACAGAATTCTGGGTTGGCCTTTGTTTTGTTTTAGGAGACTGATGATGGCTCCCCATTCCCTTCTGGCTTGTAAGGTTTCAGCTGAGAAATCTGCAGTTAATCTGATTGGTTTCCCTTTATAGGTTACCTGCTCTTTTCGTCTTACAGCTCTGAGGAGTGCCTCTTTTGTGTTTACTTTGGTCAGTCTAATAATTATGTGGCGTGGTGAATGCCTTTTCACGTTGAGTCTCCCAGGAGTCCTGTGTGCTTCTTGTACTTGGATATCGAGATTTCTGGCTAAGCCAAGGAAATTTTCTTCTACTATTCCTTCAAATAGATTTTCCAGTCCACGCGAATTTTCTTCCTCTCCCTATGATCCTTATGTTTGGCCTCTTTACATAATCCCACATTTCTTGTATGCTTTTTTCATGCCTCTTGTTTTTATGTTCTTTCTCTTCGACTGTTTTATTTAGCGCACAGGAGTTGTCTTCTAGCTCTGAAATTCTTTCCTCTGCATGGTCCATCCTATTCTTAAGGCTTTCCACTGTGTTTTGTAGATCCTTGAATGCTTCTTTCATTTCTAGGATTTCTATTTGATTTTTCCATAATGTTTCTATTTCTTTGGAGAGTTTTTCATTCATTTCTTGCATTTTTCTTCTGGTTTCTTTGAGCTGGGATTCAATTTTCTCTTGAATTTCATTGAGCTTTCTTATAATCCATAAACGAAATTCCTCTTCTGTCATTCTTCCCATTTCATTTGAGTTGGTATCCATTGCTGAGGAACTGATGGTTTCTTTTGGGGGTGACTTTTCACTCTGATTTTTCATGTTCCTTGAGTTCTTTTGCTGGTTTTTTTCTCATCTGGCCTCTTGGTCGAGAGCTAGGGGTGTTAGGGCTAGTGTATGGCCCTGTCTCCAGGCCCACAATTTTCGTTCCTTGGCAGAGCCAGGGACAGAAGTAGTGGCCTGTATTGCCTTAGGTGTATTTTAGCAAGTTTGGTGGATCTTGAGTTATCTCTGGCCTGTTGTCTTCTCCTCTTCCTGGTGGAGTGTGGTGAGAAGGACCTCCCAACTTGGGCTCTAAGCTAGTGAATTGTACTTGATGATATGAGTCCACAGCTCCCTATTAGCTAGGTATTCTGTTATCCGTGGCAGACTCTGATCCCCCAGTTGAGGTATGCGAAAGCCCCGTGCTTTGGGAGGGGCCTTGTAGCTCCTAGGGGTTACTTTGACCCTGCTCCTCCTTAGGTGCAGGTAGAAACACAATTTCTTTTGGCTGCAGTGTGAGAGCTGAATTGGGAAAATTCTACACAGCTCAGAGGTTGCTTATCTAGCCATGTGTGTCTGCCCTTCTGATGTGTGTCTCCGCGTGATACTGGTTGATAGGGGGATCTCCAGTTGTGCACCCCTTTTCCACCACTAGACCACAAGGCGAGACGGATGGCCGTCTCTATTCCCAGCAGTCTCCACCAGGGGGATGTTCCCATGGGGAGGGGGGAATAATGGCCACTGGAAGCGCTCTCGGATGGCGCAAAATTCCCTAATGACGTGGGCAGGGTTATGGGGAGCTGCTCTGGTTCAGCCTGTGGCTCTTGAGGTATTTGGTTGTTATGAGAATCAGCACTTATACCAAATGAGTCACTATAGCCTGTAACCTTCAAAATGAGTGATCTCTGGGGTACAGGTAGGCTGGGACCTGAAAGGTGGGCACTAGGACCAGCACGTAGCGAACTTGTCGGAGGCCAGAGCTGGGGTAGCAGGACCAGATGGACGAGCTGCAAACTGTTTCCAATACACAAAGGTCCTGCCGCTACAGTTCCGGGATCTTGTCCCACCTGGAACCCAGAGAGGCAGCTGTCCCTGGCCACCAAAGGCAAAGCCTGTCTCGCCCCAGCGGAAGAGCCCTGGGCCGGGGCGGGGCGGAGCTAGAGACGCGGCTCACAGCTCCCAGCGGGCGGCTTTAAAGATGGCTGCCGCCGCCAGCCTGGTGCACAACCAGGCTCCGATCGCGCTCTGGAGTGCAGTTTTTCTCCGCCGGCAGTTGCTAGCAACCTCTAAGGGTGTGTCCCACTCTCCGTTATACTCCTGGGCCCAGTCCCGCTGACTTCTAGTGGCGCAGTGCCGGCCTGCGGGTTCCTGCGCACTGTCCCAGGAAGCTGTATCTCTGCTCAGTCCCTGCCCAGTTCCTCCCCAGCCCTCAGCAGTCTCTGTATATTGCAGCTGTGAGTTGTGTTTGGCTCTCGCAATTGCTTTCTCTCCACAGGGTCTGCTGCGTCACACAACCGCTTTGCCCTAATTCTGGGCTTGTCCCTGAGTGGACAGGGAGGTGCATAACTGCTTGTGGGGCAGGTTGCGCCACGGCGACCTGGTGAGCGCGTCCTTCCCGTGCTCTGGGCTCTATTGTGCTCCGTGCACCCTCCGATCTTTGTGAAAATTTTGTACCTGTTTTGTTGGGCTGGCGTTCGGTGTTTTTTCTCTGTAATTCACAATGCTGTTTTCAGAGTGAGTGGTCTGTGCTCGCAGGTAGCCACTGGCGTTTTTCACCTCCTTCCCTGGGAGCAGTGCGGTGGGAGGACTCTATCAGACCGCCATTTTCTTCATCCTCCACAATACTTATATTTTAAAAGCATAAAAACAACGACAATACACAGTACCTCACACTCAGAATCCCATGGTGATTCTGCATCTTCATTTTGTCCAGATCCTAACACGGACATTTTATCTATTAAAAGTTATTCACAGATACAGTCATGAGAACATTTTTTACTGTGTATTTTAAACACATATACAAGTCTATCACCATTCATTTTTATTTCAATGAAATCAAAATTAATAGCAAAAAATGATTTCAGGGTTGAAGCAGTTTCAGGAAGAAAAAGTTGGTAGTATGAAGGAAAACAGCAAAAGAAAAATATTTAAAAGAAATGGATGTTACATTTGGATAGACATACTTTAACTGGTGTTTTTATAAAGCATTTAGGCATGGAAAAATTTTCAGAGATATTCGCTAACTTACCACTTCTGTTATTTTCGTGTACAACAGTAAAATTGACATTATTTTTTTGCTCTCGTGGAGCATTTTCAATAATACCAATACTATTTTCCTTCTGTCCAGTTGCTGGATTTGCTGTTCCCTCCTATTAAAAAAAAAAAAGCCCAACTTCAGAACACATTGTATTTATTCACTCACTCACCCACTCACTCAGTCCTTTAGACAATAAATATTTGTTGTTTCTATCAAATCTTGGGCAATACTCTGGGAGAAGCTGAATATATAAACAGAAGGCAGATTCTGCCCTATATTCAAGTGGGGGTTGAGGTGTATGGGAAACAAATGAGAACAGAAACAGACAATTCACTAGTTCTACAATTGAAGTGAATAAAGGACAGTAAGGGAATGAAAGAGAGAATAGTCAGTTCTACCTGGGAGGCTGCAGATATGCTGCAAAGAGAGGACTGGATTTTGAAACACAGACAAAGTGCAGAGTGAGGGTGTGAAGGGATTCCAGACAGGGTAGCATGGGAAAAAGGATGAGGAAGGAAACAACATGGCAAGTAGGGGTAGCAAAGTAACATGGTAAAACTGGAACACAGCTGTAGGGAGCAGTATGGAGACCAAAAAGGGGAGAATCAGGCCGAGCCATGGCAGACACATGCCATCCCAGAACAAAAACTTCCCCCTTCGTGTAATAGGAACACACTCAATAAGCAGATGACTTAGATGGTCACAAATATAATATATTTTAGAAAGGTCACCCTGGCAGCAATGTAAAGATAAATAAACCTGAGGTGGGGGGAGTGACTAGAAAAGAGTACTGCAAAATCCTAAGTCAGAGAGTGAGTCAGAGTAATAAGATTAAAAAATGGTAAGCAGGTGGAAAATACAGAACTTGGTGAATGATGAACTTGGTGATTGTAGGGAGGGCCGGAGTGCAGGACTGTTCCTGCTTCAATGTTTCAGTGCTATTTACTAGGGGTTATTTACTAGGGTGACAAAGCCAGATGACAGAGTAGATTATGAAGAGTCAGGAAAGAGTCAGAGAAGGGTCAAGGACATCTCCATTTGGCAATATATGAGAGTTGAGGAACCCAGGGGACATGACATAGAAGACAGATCTGGATAAATACATTGGGAGTAGGAGTAGGAATAGGTAAACTTACTCAGGAAAATTACATGGAGTTAAGAAGGTAACTATTTGAAAAATGTACTAAACTGGTAGAATTCAATAATGCAAACCTACACAGAACTATGAAATTCTGAAAATGAAAACAAAGGAGGGGAAAAAATGGGATTCAATTTTTAATTATATATCTCAATATCTGTTTCAAGGATATAAAATATACTTTTAGTAATATATGTGAATATTATTTCTGGAATATTGTTGGGATATGCATTTTTTAATAGAATGAAAACATTTAATTCTAAAACATTGATTCAAGATGCTGCAAGGAGTCTCCTTTCTAAAAATTAATCTTAAAAGTTTTAAATTGTGGAAGAGCTCCTTCTCCATTTGTGTGATCACAGAATTATGGAGGCATTTTTAAGTATACCATAATGTAAGAAGGAAACATAAGACCCTATATTAAATTTCACATGGTTTCCTTCTACTCTGGGAAAAAACATACTAATAGCTCTAATTTCCTCTTTATGCCATATGGGGTCTTAGTTAAAAATTGGAGAGAGCATCTAATATGAAGAAAATAAAGCTATGATTATCCAAGTAGAAGATTAAAAATCTTCAAATATATCTACGATTGTCAAGCATGGCCCAATATTCATGAGAAGAGAGAAGAAATTTACTGAAATGTCAAGTATACAAGATTCCTGGGTTTTAGAAATGAATGAATCTATGTGCCAGGTAGAACAACTATGAATACTAAAGTTAATAAAGCTTCCTGAGAATAATGTAAAATGCCTCTGTCATCTTGACTCTCTTTTATTCAATCCTTGTGTTTATCTTGCCCTTCTCACACAAATTCTTCCCCCTTATCCCTTCCTCATCTACACATTTGTGGAGATGTCCTTTTGAGTTGCTTTCTAATTCTTTCCTCCCACCATGGTGACCCTAATAATTGTTCACTCCCACCAAATTTTATAAATCTCAACCCTGTACATTTCTCTCTCTTGTGATTACACTGGTTTCTATTATGATCCTGAGGACATCCATTTCTTTCTAGGGTCCTTATCACCATTATGAGGATCAGGGGGTGGTATATAAAAAAGGCATGAGGGAAACATTTTTTTTTCTTTCTTAAACTAACCTACCTCTGTAAGCCCTCTCTTAGTTGAAGACCCGAAGGAGGGTTTCAGACCAGGGCCAGGTGGTTGAACGGAAAGATTGTATATGCCCTGGAGTTTGACTGGTGTTGTGGGAAGGCTATTAGCCACATTTAGATGATCAGAAATCCTGTCCTCAAACACGGTTCTATTTTCTGTTCTCACTGTACCACATTTGGCTTCTACTACAGTAAAAATAAAGAGTATATGGAATAATTTGTATTTAATTAACAATGAATGACACAAGAATAGGCAGTCTTCAAACAGCTTACCATTTGTCATGGATTGCTGAGAAGCAGTCATTAGCTTTGTTAATCTTGGTTCTGGGACATCCTAGAACAAAAAGCAACAGCTTTAAGAATAATGAGTATCAAAGTGCATAAATTAAGTATAATATTCACTGTTATTATATGACCTAACACAAAGTGCACAGACTGTGCAAACACAATCATTGAGGGATGTAGACTCAACCCTCAATTCAGTCATTTGCTAATCTACATCTTCTCATGGGGAGAGGATTATAAAAGCTCATGCAGGTGTCCTCAAAATATTACTCCCCTCACTCCTAGTTCATTATTATATGAACACTATGATATCCATTACATTATTTTCTTAACAAAAATAACCTTGAACAAAAATTTTCCCAGGTAGTATGGAGCATTACTGAAATAACTAACATTAAGAAACTTAAATTAATTATGTGTCATATTTTGAAATGTATTCACATGATTTATATTTGTATGAATTATCTCTTGTCTGGGAATATGTGGGAGTTTATTTTTTCATAGTACCTTATGTAAAAGGGTTGACAGTGCAAATAGTATAAGTCACTTCTATCATGTTTGTCAACGAGCTAAAGATAAATGATTGTAATACACTCAGGTCCTTGCAAGAAAGAGAGAAATAAACAGGAATAAAGCCTGTTGGGCAATAATGGATGAATGAAAGGCACGCGGAGCTACTAAACAGAAAGCTGTAACTAAATATGGAAAAGGAGGACTAAAAAGACAGACACTGAAGGAATGTGTTTTGCAAGAAAAATTTAGGTGCGTGTAAAACCATTTCAAAAGGTGGGGGAGGATGGAGAAACACACAAAGGAAAAAAAAAAGAGAGAGATACAGAGAGAGATTTCCAGTCAAACCATTATGAATTTAAATCAAGGAAGGGAAAACATTCAGAACAATAAGATATATAACAGAGACTTCTGTTCATAGTATATTCATAAAAATACTGGTTAATATTTACTCTGCAGTTACTTTTTGTCTCTACTTCTGTAGAGTTTAATTTTATTGCTATAAAATAAGACATTTAATTAGTTAAACATGGTCATCTACCACTACCCAAAAGCTGAAACCTTTTAACTACAGAGAGAAAAAAATGGAAACAGAAACATTCCACCAATTTCCACTTGGAGAAAAAAGTGGGTAATCAGAATTCTAAAGAGTAACATGTGGCTTGTAATGATATCATCCATTAAAGATATCTTTGCAAGCCCTCACTAGGAAAAGCATAGAGGGGATACAGGCAGGATGGCTGACTGGAGACATTGGTCACCAGATCCTTTGAGAAAGAAGAGAAAGTTTCAGATGAAAAGGCACACCCCAGGTGTAATTCTGAGGAAAGAGTACCAGGACCCACAGCAGATCCCATGGGAGAAAGTTGTAGGGCAGAATAAGAAGAAGCAAGATTCTGGCAAAGATGGACCCCAGAGGAATCGGGAGCCCCATGGAAAGGTAAGGTGGGGGTGTTTGTTTTCCCTCCCTTCGCACCTCTGGCAGTCTTCAGGCTCCCAAACTGTCAGACAGCTCCTTTACCCTCAGCAGCCCAAGCACTAGTGCTGTTGTAGTCAGGGAACAAGGAGCTTCTTCTTGAGAACAGAGCACCAGGCTTCCAGCACCCTGGAGGCTGCTCTCCCTCACCACAGACCAGAGCCAAGGTGGTGGGTGCTATTCTGCTTCTGAGCCCATTGTGTGCCTTTGTTCTGCCCTGGGAGCTTCAGCCCTTCAGTTTTTCTTTTCCCAGGACCCTGCACAAACATTCCAGAACACCTGCTTGGACTGCAGCAACCACAGGGGACAAGTGAATCCTGGAGGAACTGTGTGATCCTGCCTGCAGTGGCATTGCTGGTGAACTTAGGTGGTTTAGTCTGCTGCCTGTGGCAGATGCCAAAGGGAGATCTGTGGGGCAAGGGAAGTGGCTAAAGAATAAAACCCACTCCTGTCTGCTGGACTATGAATCCCACTTGTTGGCATGGTGGGAACAACTCGGCCCCTCACTGGAGGCTTTCCCCAGTAGTCTGAGAGATGACCCCTCTCCCCTGCTGAGACAGCATCTGTATCTGCCTTTGTGGAGCCTGAACACTGACTCTCTCAAACCATCCCCACCCAGTGTCACATGTTTGTCCTCTCAGCTGTGGTGCAGCATGAGATGGGGTCTGATGTGGGCTCCAGGACCCCACCCACTGCCTGTTTCACTGAAGCTAAAAACAGGTCCCCAAAACACCACCACAGTGGGCTCTCTTTTGCAAGCAGCATGTACTGGCAGGGTGATCAAGTTGTATGGGCCACCAGAGCATTTATACATTCCATTGTATAGGGTTTGGTGGACTCTTACCTACAGGCACCACCTGTTGAATTGGAGATTAAACTGAGTGTCTTAATATAATTCATACAGTTAAGAAGTCCATAGGGCTGGGGAAAGAGAAACAATTACAAAGGCCTCCATCTCGCCATCTTAACAAGAGGGAGGGCACTGCCCATACATATGGTACACAACCGCTACAGCCTATAAATAGCTAGGAATTAAGAAAGCCACCACACTAAAGCTACCTAGAACTAATCTATTCTTTCAGAGCCAAGGCCCTCCTGTAAGCACTCACATTTAAAGCCAATGCTCCTTACCCAACTGATGCTACAGGAACACCCTTCTGAGAAAGAAAGAAAAATAAAACAGTCCCATCTCAACAAACAAAAATCCCAACACAAGAAGTGACAGATGTTGCAGATAAGAATCAGCATAAGAACCCCAGAACTATGAAAAATCACAGTGACATTATATACCAAAGGATCACACCAGCTTTCTAGTAATGGATCCCACTCAAAATGAAAATACTGAAATGACAGATAAAGAATTCCAAATATGGATTTTAGGAAAGCTCAATTAGATCCAAGAGAAAATGGAAAAACAACTCAAAGAAGCCAGGAATAATATTCAGGAAATGAATGAAAAATTCACTAAAGAGATAGATATACTTTAAAAAATGCAACTTTGGGAAAGGAAAAATTCATTTTTGGAAACACAAAACACAGTGAAAAGTTTTAAAAATAGCTTAGACCAAGTAGAAGAAAGAACTTCAGAGCTTGAGGAAAAACTCTTTAGAATTAATCCAGACAGTAATAAAGTAAAGAACAAAGAATTGAACCAAAAAAGTCTCTGAGAAATATGGGATTATGTATGTAAAGTACCTAAATAAAAGAATGGTAGGCATACCTGAGGGAGAAGAAAAAGCAAAAGGCCTAAAAAGCCTATTTAAGGAAATAATGGAGGAAAACTGCCCTGGTCTTGCTAGAGATTTATACATTCAGATATTAGAAGCTCTATGTACAACTGGGAGATTCATTGCAAGAAGGATATCATCAAGGCACAAAGTCATCAGACTGATCAAATTCAACATGAAGGAGGAACTTCTATGAGCTGTGAGATGAAAACATCATGTAAGATACAAAGGAAAACCCATCAGACTAACAGAAGACTTCTCAACAGAAACCTTACAAGCCAGAATGGGTTGTGGTCCTGTCCTTAGTCTTCTTAAACAGAACTATCAGCCAAGAGTTTTGTATCCTGAAAAACTAAGTTTCATAAGTGAGAAAGAAAGGCACTCTCTTCCAGACAAACACTTATGGAATTTGTCACCACTAGACTTGTCCTGCAAGAAATGCCCAAAAGTGTGCAAAAATTAAACAGAATGGTCAACAGTCCCCAGTATAAAAACACTCAAAAGTAAAAACTTACAGCTCTTATGAAAGAGTAACACAAGGAGAATACAAATCAACTGGTAATAAACAACATGATGACTGGAACAGTATCTCACTTGTCACTATTAACATTGAATGTAAATGCCCCATATGCACCACTTAAATGATACAGATTCATGGAATGGAAAAAAAAAAAAAAACCAAAAACCAAAAAACCCAACGCACAACCCAAATACCTGCTGTCTCTAAGAAACCTATTTAATTTATTAAGAGTCTCACACACTCAAGGTAAAGTGGTGAAAAAAAAATTCCATGCAAATGAAAAACCCCAAGTCACCAAGTACAGGAGTAGCTATTCTTATAACAGACAAAACAGACATCAAATCAACAGTTAAAAAATAACCCACAAAAATTGTCATAATATGATAAAGTGATTGATTTAACAAGAAAACATAACAACCCTAAATATGTATGCAATTAACACCAGAGCTCCCAGATTCATAAAACAAATACTACTACTCCTAAGAAATAGACAGCAATATAATAATAGTGGGGGATGTCAACACTCCACTGACAGAAATATATGCTAGAACTAGAAAGAGACACTAGAACAAATGGACCTAACAGATATTTACAGAATGTCCCACACAGAAACTGCAGAATATAAATTCTTCTCATCAGCAGCACATGGAACATTCTCCAAGTTAGACCATATATTAGGCCACAAAACAAGTCTCAAAAATTTTAAAAAATCAAAATCATACCATGAAACTAACTTCTCAGACCACAGTGGAATAAAAGTAGAAATCAATTCCAAGAGGAACTCTCAAAACTATACATATATGTAAACAATCTGCTGTCCGATGATCAATTGGTGAGTGATGAAATCAATATGGAAATCAAAGAATTTTGTGAAGTGAATGACAATGGCATCACAAGCTATCAAAATTGCTGGGATACAACAAAAGCAGTGCCAAGAGGGAAGTTTAGAGCACTAAATGCCTGCATCAAAAGACAGTAAGATCACAATTAACAACTTTATGTCAAACCTCAGAAGTCTAGAACAATGAGAACAAACCAAGCCAAGCCCAAAGCTAGCAAAAGACAAGAAATAAAAAACATCAGAGCAGAAGTAAAAGAAATTGAAATTTAACAAAAAAACAAAGGATCAATGACAAAAAAAGTTGCTTCTTTGAAACAATAAAAAAATTGTAAGATGCATAGCTAGATTAACAGAGGAAGAGAGAAGATTCAAGTAAGCTCAACAAGAAATTAAAAAGGAGACATAACAAGTGATGCCAAAGATAATCAACAGAACATCTGAGACTGCTATGAATACCTGCACATGCACATAAACAAGTAAATCTAGACACAGTGGATAAATTTTATAAACAACAACAAACCCTGATGAAAAATCATAGATGAACAAATGGAAACACCCATGCTTGAGATGGAGGAATAAATATTGTGAAAATGTCCATCCTTCCCCAAGTAATGTAAGATTCAATGCAATTCCTATCAAAATACCAATGTCATTTTCACATAATTAGAAAAAAAACCCTAAAATTCACATGGAACAAAAAAGAGCATGAATATCCAAGCAATCCTAAGCAAAATGAATGAATCCGGAAGAATTACATTCCTGATTTCAAATAATACCGCAAGGCAATAGTAACCAAAACAGCATGGTACTACTCTAAAAGTAGACACATAGTCCATGGACAAGAATAGAGAACCTAGAAATAAAGCTAAATATCTACAACCAACTGATCTTTGACATAACAGACAAAAGTACACTCTGGAGAAAGGACACTCTATTCAATAAATGGTGCTGGGAAAATTGGATAGCCTCATGCACAAGAATGAAATGGGTTGGCTATCTCTCACCATATATAAAAATTAACTCAAGATGGATTAAATAATTAAATGTAAGTCCTGTTACCACAAAAGTTCAAGAATAAAACCCAGGAAAAACTATCTTCAACATTGGTCTAGGTAAAGAATTCATGACTAAGACACCAAAAGCAAATACAACAACAAATAAATAAATAAATGGGATTTAACTAAAAAAAGCTTCTGTACAGCAAAAGATATAATAAACAGAGACCAGAGACAACATATATAATGGGAGAAAATATTCACAGGCTATACATACAACAAAGGCCTAATATCCAGAATCCATAAAGAACTCAAACAAATCAGAAAGAACAAAACAAACAAACCCATTAAAAAGTGGGCCAAAGACATGAACAGATATTTTTCAAAAGAAGATATACAAATGGCCAAGAAACATATGAAAAATGCTTACATCAAATGTAAATCAAAACCACAATGAGATATCACCTTACCCCTTTCAGAATGGCCAGTTTTCAAAAGTCAAAAAGCAATAGATGTTGGCATAGATGAGGTGAAAAGGGAATGTTCTTACACTGTTGGTGGGAATATAAATTAGTACAACCTCTACAAAGAACAGTGTGTAGGCTTCTTAAAGAATTAATATAGATCTACCATTTGGTCCAGCAATCCCACTGCTGTGGATCTACTCAAAGGAAAAAAGTCACTACATAAAAAAGACTCTTGTACCTGTATGTTTATCACAGCACAGTTCACACATGCAAAGATATGGAACCAATATAAGTGCCCACCATATGGTCAGTGGATAAAGAAAATGTGGTGTATATATACCATGGAATACTACTCAGCCATCAGGAAGAATGAAATAATGTCTTTTGCAGCAACTTGAATGGAACTAGAAGCCATTATTCTAAGTGAAGTAAACCAGGAAGAAAAAACCAAATACTGCATGTTCTCACTTACAAGTGGGAGTTAAGCAGTGGGTATGCACGGTCCTGCAGAGTGACTTAATAGATACTGGAGACTCAGAAGGGGAGGGTGAGAGGGAAGTACGGGATGAAATATTACCTATTGGGTACAATGTATGCTATTCCAGGTCATATTCTATCAAATGGTTTTCTCTGACCAAATTTCTATTACAAATATAGGACCATGATAGGTAGACCACTGCTAAGAATTATGAGTCAATACTATACAAAACTAGATTCAGAGTGAGAAATTAATTTCACAAGAGACCACTTTACCTTGGCATCAACATCAGGTCTTCAAGTGACATAGGCCAGAAATCATCAATACCCAGTTTGATGGAAATCCTTTAAAGCAAAAATATACAACAAAAATAAGTGAAGTCATTTCCTTAAAGGAAAATAATATCTGCCAGTTCTTATCTGGGCACCCACTCCCAAATAAAACAACAACAAAAAAAATCTGGTGAATGGTCAGCTACCAGTATATTAAATGATATTTCTTGACAGAATTAAAATTTGGTCTCTGATTTAAGAAAGATTTTAGTTACCTATTTTCTCTCAACACCTCTCTCAATATAGGAAATATTCAATGAATACTTACTTCTAGTTCCATAACAGTTAGTGACAGCCAATACATTGGCAGAGCCTGAGAACAATTTGTCTTCACAAATTGTCTGAAACAAGGTAGAAAGATACACCACCCCTTTTCCATTATCTAGCTATGGTTCAAAGACTAATCTGTACCACTCAAAATCAGCAGTCTTGGACCTTCAGCATGGAAACCATTTATGAAGGCCCTGTTACTTCCTTTTACCCTCAAACACTACAAGGAATACCCTGAAATCATTGAAATATTTGAAAGCTAAATGCACAAAAGTCAGAGAACAAATGCATACACACTGATAATCAGTATGGAAAAAAAAAAAAGGAAAAAAAGAACAAATGTATATGTGGTTATTGGGAATACTCTTTCCAGAAAGCATAAAACATCAAAAATTATAAAATCCAATTATTTTCCCTATATACATCCTGCCTTATTCAGGTCCACATAAACTAACAAGGCCTTAAAAACCTTCATAGGCACTCAGACACCCACGGAGAGAGACTCCTGGAAAAACATAATCCTGGTAGTTGGTTGTACTTTCATTTCCCAAAGTATTATCTAAACATCTTCCTTCCTATGGGCTCGCACTTCCAGATCCCTTCTGCAGAGCTCCATGGCAGTCTCCAATCTTTAACTATTCAGTCTAAGAAAACACAGATTCCTAAAAGGATAGGCTCAAATGACCAAGAGCAGGAAATATTTATTTCCCTGCTCCTGGAAAACAAGATAAATGGACTCTCAGTCATCCTTCCCAGCATAGACATATTAAAAGCTACCCAACTGAAGCTCCATGAGTGATTTCCCAGTCACTCCTACCCCTACCCTACCCTATGTGTTCATAGGAAGGACATCACTGAATTGGAAAAAGAGGCAGAGATGATGGGACATATGCCCTGGGCCACACATCTATGTATTTAATAGTTCAGGAACCTCCAGACCCTAGTACTTGAGGGGCTCTAAGCCAACCCTTCATAAGTTGGGGTGGAAGTAGATGATACCACATTCTGATCTGCTCTAGAGATTCTTCCCAAATTCTTTTAGCATCTTTCAATAGAAACCTCCAAGTTTTCAGTTCTTCCACTCAAACAAACAAAAAAGCAGCAACCTATTCAGGACTCCCTTGAGTATGCTCTTTTAAAACACTTTTCTAGAAAACTCTTGACATCTTGTGTCCTTCATTCCTATGATTCATCTTTATCAAACTTGTCAGAAACCCCAATATTCTGATTTATTTTCTAAAACCCTTATTCCTATACAACCCAGTGCTGTTTCTCATCAAATGTGGCCTTCCCCTGCTAATTCCATTTGTACCCACTTCCATTGAGTTCACCAGATAATTCCATTCTTATCCTCTTCCATTGGGTTCACTAGACCCATTGTCCCTTTCTATTATTTAACACTCACCTACAGGATGATACAGAAGGAAGATTACTGGGCTTTGAATTAAGAAACCTGAATTCATATCTCATTTCTACCACTTACTATCTCCAGGTGAGTCACTTTAATCACTTTGAGTTTCAGGTTCTCCATCTGAACAACCACTATACCAGGATGTTAAACACAGGTTGAATTCACAGAGGATATTTTACTTGCTCTCTATGATTCCTTAAAATTCCTGAAATTCTATGTGCTTTGGATTTTCTCTATAGAAAAATGGTGAATACTTAGCTGGCAGAAATGTAAAAAGAAAAATAGAACAAAAGAAACACCAACAAAGGCAGAGAAGAAAGAAAAAAATCAAGACAAGTTTATAGAAAAGACATAGAAGAAGAAAAAAAAAGCTAGAAAAAAAGAAAAAGCTTCATGGAACTAGGCATGTGCACTAACCAAGGATAGTCTTACTTTCTACTTACTGGGAAGTCAGTAACTAGAAAGATCAATCAGAAAAATCCTCTAAATAGATGCTAAGTATAATTAACAAAACATGGCCTATATATAGATATCCCTTACTTACAGGAAATTAACTCCTCCCTAGTATTTGCCTGGCCTTGCTTATGTAAAACCTATGGTCCTGTGGTCACAGCAAAGTGAGATCTACCCTAAAACTTTTGATGGTAAAAACAAGGACCACTGCCATAATCAAACATATCAGGACAAGCTCTTGGATTAACCAGGCTTCTAAGGAACACTCTTCAGGAGAGTTAACATATATTTCACTTGATGAATTGATCTGAGTTGGACCTGTACCTTGATCACAGTGCTGCACAGGTCTCTATCAGTCTATGCTGAGGGGCAAGAGAAGGGATTTGGGAGCCTGGAAAGCTGCTGGTCAAATCATGGGTCAGCTCATTGTTAACTATGGGAACATGAGACAATTAATCAACCTCTCAGAACCACAGTTGCCTAAATACTAAAAGGTAATAGCACAGATACTTTGCAAAGTAGTTGTGATGACTATATGAGATGATCAATGTTAAGCATATGATATGGTGTCTAGTCCATAGTAGAACTCTCATCAAACCTTAGTTTCATTGCTTTGTATTGCCTTAATTAACACATAATTTTTAAAAATCTGCAAAATCTTACCTGAACACAGGGTCTTTAGTAATCTCATCCACCATTAAAGAAAAAGGTAAAATACATTTCAAATCAAAATAGAAAATTATAGAATATTAAAAGCCTAAGAGGGCATGGTGGGCTATAATCCCAAGCTTCTTGGGTGGTTGAGGTAGTGAGATGGAAAAAAATAATAAAACTCACTGAAAACCTTTTACCTTGAAAAGAGAAGCTATAGCCCTGTTTATGTTAGATTGCTTAATCTGCTTCTGTAAGACTGCTTGTTAACCTCCTAGTCACAGGAATGCTTGAAGGCCACAGCTGTTGCCAGAAAGATAATTAGTAGCCGGTTGGCGTGACCCAGCTTATGTTCCTGCACCAGCTCCCTCCCTGCAACTCTCTTATCTGTATGCACCGTTCTGTACCCTTCCCCCTTGTTTTAAATTATAAAAGACAAGTTCCCCTGACCAGGGGTGCTCAGACTTTGGCAAAAGACCCCTCTGAGCCCGCCGGCATTAATAGTTAATAAACCTGACCTCTCTGCATCCTCGTGTACCTCTCGGTGTTTCCTTGGACAGCTGTGACTCTGGTTTTTGCCGTTACATTTGAAGGATCCCTTGAACAGCCCAGGAGTCTGAGACTGGTGTGAATAACATAGAGATACTCCACCTTCACAAAAAAAGAAATAAATCATGCACATTTTTGTGCATGCTTCAGACCTTGTTAAATAAAAATAAGCATAAAACTCTGGTGCTTTTTTTAGAAAGTATTCCTTTGGGACCATACCAGGAGACTATACTAGAATTAATATGAATTACACTATTGGTAGGCAATTAATGTGTTAAGAAATCTTACTTCCCCTCCTTTGTATTGATCAAATGCAACGATGAATGGGATTTATCGAAATTTAATATATACAAGTGAACTGCTATGCACAATAATCATAACCCTATTCAAACCCTATCAGACTAACAGAGAAGGTCTAATTAGCAGAATAACTATCATAAGTGAACAATGCCAAACTTGAAAAGCATGCTTTCTGGACTAAGAGACTAGGAGCAGTCAGAACAGAGTATACAGTTGTCCCCCTTATCTGCTAAACATGTAGAAAAAACACACTCAGTGGGTTTTTACTCTCCTCTCACACCACAACAGCAATTATCGACACAGAAGACATCTGTGACCAAAGGTGGGAGGAGGTTCCCCACCAGCCAGCAAGCAATCTACTGTGCAGCAGACACATGTTGGGTGTCCTCTATTTCAATTCTGGCACTATGCACCTGGACATAGCTACAGATCCCCCAGATGGAAGCTCAGTCCCCAAGCCTGGCCTCTTCTCACGCCAGTCACAAATCTGGGCCTCCAGAACTTTTGACCAACCAGCTTCAAATTGGGGTTCACACAAATTAATAGAATCCCACCTCTTTGGGTTCGATTAATTTGCTAGAGTCTCACAGAACTCAGGGAAAGGTTATTGCAAAGGGTATAAGATGAAGAGATGTACAGGTGAAAGGATGGCTTTCCAGTGAACTATCTCACAGAAAAACAAACCATCTAACTTGCCATAACTCACTGTCTCCAAAATTGTTGGCAGGGACATTGACCTTAAACTCACTGTTCTTGAGATTAATTATCTGTCTTTTAAGATTAATTAATTACCTGCTGAGAGTGTTTTATTAGAATTTGAAAAGAGCTGAGCAAACATGAAGGAAGAGTAAATCCTTCTCACCAGACTGGTTCAGACAGACTATAGATAAGAACATCTCCAGGTGAAGGAAAAAAAGAAGAAAAAAAATCCAGACACAGCCACTTTGTGGCCACTTCTGTTATCAACTGACAGCAATCACCATTTTTCTTTTCCTTTCTCTTTGTCTCCATAAAAACTGTGCACACCTTCTGCTTAGCACCAGGCACTTCCTTTCTTCCTTCATGTGTGCTGGCCTCTCCCTCCTTCTCTCTCTCTTTCCCTTCTCTCTCTCTCTCTAAGAAAGCAAAATAACCTTTTTGCTTTTTTCTGTCCTAATCTTTGTGTGAGAAGCATTTCTCTGCCAGTGTTGTGAGCTCCTAGTGAGATCCCTACCCTTACACAAGGTATGTGCAAAAGGGGAGCAGAGCTTCCATGCCCTCCCAGGGGTGCCACCTTCCAGGAACCCCCATGTGTTCAGCTATCTGGAAGCTCTCTGAACTCAGTCCTTTTTGGATTTTATGAGAGCTTCAGTATTAATACAGAGGTAAGTTTGATAATCATGAGCCACTGCTGATCAAGTTTTCCTTCAGCCCCTCTCCCCTCCTGGAGGTGGAGGGTGGGGCTCCAAGTCCCAACCCTCTAGTCCTGCCTTTGTCTTTCCACTGAACGGCCCCCAGCCTGAAGCTACCTAGGTGCTGCCAGCCAAGTCAATCATTAGCATACAAAAAGCCATCACTTTGGAGACCCTAAGGATCTTAGGAGCTGTATGCTAGGAAATGGGATTTAAGACCCAATGTATATTTCACAATATCACATCCACAGTTTTACATTCTGTGGTCTCAGTTACCTACAGTCGACCATGGTCCCAAAATGTTAAGTGGAAATTTCCAGAAATAAAAATTCACAAGCTTTAAATTGCTTGCCTTTCTGAGTAGTGTGATGAAATCTCCAGACATTCTACTCCAGCCCACCCAGGATGTGACTCATCCCCTTGTCCACTGTATCCACACTGGATATGCCATCCACCTGTTAGTTATCCACATGATCTGCTACTGACTTCCAAACATCAGTGTCATCATGGCTCCATGATCCAGGATAACCCAAAGCAGACAATCCTCCTTCTGACACAGTCAGAAGTTCAATAGTAGCCTAACACTGCCACGTCATTCACCTCACATCATCGCATCATGTAGGAATTGTATTACTATCATCTCACATCATCACAAGAAGGGTGAGTACATACAAGAAGATAATTTGAGGCCACATTCACATAATTTTATGACAGCATAGTGTTATAATTGTTCTATTTTATTAGTATTTATTGTTCATCTCTTACTGTTGCTAATTTAAATTTTATCTTAGATATATATGTACAGGAAAAAAGTATATATATATTGTTTTTTATATATATATACACACATATATATATAATCCTGTACTACCTGCAGTTTCAGGCATGTACTTGGGGTCTTACTACATATCCCCCATGGATAAGAGGGGACTACTGTACTTGTTTTGTTGTGACTAAACACAGCTTCTCCAGCTCTTCAGTTGAATCTGTTCAGTTTAGGATAAAACACCCTATCAACAGAAAGCTAGGTGTATGGGCACTGTACCTCGAAGCAAGGCAAAACATAGAAAAGGACCAGGCACAAGGAGAATAAGGATCCTTGCAAAGACTTTCCAGCTGCCAGTGGAGATCAGGTCAAGAGAGACTACTGTACTTGCTCGCACTAAGCCTCTTCTGGGGAACATGCTGGTAAGTTTATTTAGCTCCAGCTATTTTCTCTGCCCTATGTATGTGACAAACAAGGCTCAAATTCACCTGCCACTTTACCCACCACAGAAAGAAGGACTGGAAAGATCACTGCCTTAGGAGCTTATCCACCCTCAGCTACACTCCATATTCAGAGAGACGCTTAAGAAGAGACATTGGGAAGTTGGTGGCATGTTGCCAGGGAGTACTATCTGTATGAAAAAACACATAGAAATAAATCTGCCAACTCACTCAAGCTACAAGAATGTGCCAAGAGCTGTCCCTCTCCCTAGTGGGGGGAAAAAAATTCTTTTGCACTTCATGTAGAGCAAAACTGTGTGACTCTCTTGGTATTCCTCATGACAGAGAATCTAGTTGTAGGTGAGCCATGTTATAATAATATAGATGGTTTTCAAACTCATCCCTCAAAGGAAGAATATAGTTATGCACCTATAATATTCATTGTCTGGTCTTATTCCCAGTTGCAAGGTAAAAATGAAAGACTTTGTGATCCCACTTTTATGAAATGCAACCTCTTGAGATTGTCCCTTTCCATTGCTAGAGTCTATCTGGACCCAACTCATAGCACAGGATGGTCCAATTAGTGCCATGTAGTACTGCATGATGTCATTTTTCTCAACCCTCCCCATTAAGTGGCCAATATCTATAAAAATCATCCTTTTTTCAAGTTTGTAGAGCACATGTTATTAGAATCTACACTGATGAACAAAAAAGAAAAGAAGATACAAGAACATCTTAAGTACTACATGAGAACCTTGAACTTTAATTTGAATATTAAACAATCCACGTTTTCCAAATATGACACTCTGGAAGCAACTATAAATACAAAGGATCGTGGTTGCAGGTTAGAGGGAGAGGATGAAAAGGCAAGAGAAGGATTTTGAGCATAAACTATGCCATATATGATACCATAATAGTGATATACCCTGTCATTATACAATTCCAACCCCATAGCTAACAACAATGAGAACCCTAGTGTAAACTTCATGGTAGGTGACTCATTGTAATGCATGTACCTGGTTCAAGATTGAAATGGGATTATATTGTAGGGCAGGAGTGTATGGGAAATCCCGGCACCTTCTCTACGTTGGTAATAGAATGTTGAACTAACTCATTTATTTTAAAAAATACTCATATGCTCTACTTAACAATTATTTTAAAAAAGAACAGTCACTGTCGAATTGGACTAATACTATCAAAGACAAACAGTATTATCAATTAAGTAATTAACATTCAAACCAATAAATTTAATTGATCTTAAAGACATCATACTAAATTGAGATATAAACTATAAATACAAACAAGAGTTGCATATTAGGAAAATACTGGCATTAATATTAATATGAAAACATTATTATTAATAGTATTTTAATATGAACAACCATTATGCTTTCACTAACATTTAACAAAGATTTAATCTATAAATTTAAATCAAATCATTCATCTTCATTACCAAAATCTACTAAAGTTAATATACGGACAGTAATTACCTATTTGCCATAGTAATAGGTATCAAACCCAAACAGTACCAGTACTTAATCTTATATATTACCATTTGAAATTATAAGGATCAACCAAACAGTACCATTTACTTCTTCTTTTTTACCTGGCATTCTACATTCATTAGACACACCCAAATTAATCGTTTAAGCTGTAATTCTGCACCATGGACTTAAAGTATCTGGCACATATTTAATATAGTAAGTACATAATAAATGACAATTATAAGCTCCCAGAGGGCATCTGGCACACATTAAGCACTGAGAAAATAGTCAGTAATAAAAATGACAATAAAAATAACAAGCTTCTGATGGTATTTTTTAAATGTTTGTGTTCAGTATCATTGGAACAATGCTTATTACTTAAAAGACATTTGATAGTTATTTGTTAAGTGGGCAAGTGAATAAATGAATAAAAACGATTTACTGGACAATTCTGTTGAAGAAACACAGAAATTAAACAGGAACAAGTCTATTTTATTACAAGCACCTTAAAGACCAAAATTATGTCTACTCCATCTTTGTCTCCTGCAACTTTCAATACCCAACTTACAGAATTTCTTTGATAAATACATTCTAAACTAAAGGTATCCCCATACAGTCCAGATTGTACAATGAAGTAGATGTCCCATTTTGGTAGCATAGTAGCATTTTTCTTATTATGAAACATTTTTCTACCTTCTTTATTATAATTGGTTGAGCTCAGAGTTGGGCAATTGGAATATTTCTTATGATAATCTCTTGGCTAATGGACACAAAGTCACTGTTATCATGACAATTATCCAGCAGACAGGAGAACACATCTTGTTCTAATGAAGTAAACATATCTCATTGGTTTCAACATATGGGGAATAAAGTAAATAACAGTGAGACCTTGTTGGTATAAGAATGTGTAACATAATCTGCGCTTCTCAACAAAGAATTGTTTTTCTGACTTCTGTATTCAGTAGGTATCTTTAAAAAATAATCTGGCTGGCTGCCATAGTGGCTCACAATGCTTGCAATCCCAGCACTTTGGGAGGGTGACACAGGAGGACAGCTTGAGGCTGGGAGTTTGAGACCAGCTTGAGCAACATAGCTACACCCCTGTCTCTACAAAAAAAAAAGCAAAAACATAGCCAGGCATGGTGGCACATGCCTGTAATCCCAGCTATTCAGGAGGCTGAGGCAGGAGGATCAACTGAACCCAGAAGTTTAAGTTTGCAGTGAGCCATGAGGATGTCACTGCACTCTAGCCTAGGCACCAGAGTGAGACCTTGTCTCCAAAAATAAATAAATAATATAATATTATCCTACTGGTATTGGTGCACAATGGCTACATTTTGCAGTTCTTGTTACCATTTGTTTATGTTACCAGAGAGGTATTTTTGAGTACCCAGTTTTAAAAAGTTCTCCTGACAGAAATTACTATGTAATACAGTTACATAGTGACCCTTTAACAACAGGGATTTGAACTGCAGGGGTCCACTTATATGTAGATTTTCTTCTGCCTTTGTCACCCAGAGACAGCAAGAACAACCTCTGCTATTCCTCCTGGTCATGAGCCTACTCAATGTGAACACAAGGAGGATGAAGATCTATATGATAAGCCACTTCTACTTCATGAATAGTAAATGTATTTTTTCTCACTTATGATTTTCTTCATAAGTTGCTTTTCACTAGCTTACTCCACTGTAAGAATACAATACATAATAGAAATGACATACAAACTACATGTTAATTGACTGTTTATGTTATCATAAGGCTTCCAGTCCACAGTAGGCTATTAGTAAAGTTTTGGAAAGTAAAAATGTATATGCAGATTTTCAATTGAAAGGGGAATTGTGCCTCTAACCCTCCCGTGGTTCAAGGTCAACTATAATTAATATTCACTAAATGCAAACCATTTGTTATAAAAATTAAATAGAACACCCATTTTTATAACAAGTACAATTTGTTATAATGTGACTGTAGAGGAAACATGGAACATACTAACAAAAATATTTTTTCTTATTTAGACAAAAATATCAAAAAGGATTTTAAAAACTATAATTAAATAAATGAATTTTTTCAGACAATACTGTCAAGATTGTAAGTTATGTGCAACTAACTTCTTAAAATCCTACTGAATTCTAGACTACTAAAAAGAAATCAAGAGAAAATATATGTGCAATTTACGCACTGACTTTTTTAACTGCTCTTTTGTGCTCAAAACTCCATTACTCTTACTTTTGTATCTATGGTAGGACCACCAAGAGTCATTCACTGTCATAAGGCTTACCTTGATTGCTATTTTGAGAAGGATTTTCCAGCATCTTTTCTTCTTTATGCTCTGAAATTTGTTGGGGAATGCTATGTATAAACAATGTAATAAATAAAATTACTATTTTAATAATGGCATGAAAAACATTTACCAAATAAATTAAATTCTTAAGAATATTTCAGACAATATCAGAGCTAATATCAGAACTTTAATTATCCCATACACTTCAAATGTGTAAGCTCAACAAACTTCTTATTATGCTTCTAATTAAAGAAGATAAGCAAAAGCTATTTGTTCTGGGACAAGTTGCTTCTCTTAGGCTCATTGTCTTCTTTTAAAAATAAGGATTTTACTGCCTTAGCTCACTAGGTTCTTCATGAACATTTAATGAGACAACATTTTTACAGTCCTCAGGGAAACAGAGAAGCAATGGAATAATTTGTTCTTGAACTTTATTGCTGTAACAATTTTGGAATTCCAAACAAAACCCAATTGTATTTTTCCATAGGTTCTAATATTCAAATGTTGCAGTTTTCAGAAAATGTTATTGAGTCCTAGTTTTGGTTATTAGTTGTTCTATTCTTTGTAGCTTGAAATTCAGGGTATCTCAGCTATTTCATAATTGTAACAAGATTTATTTATAAATATTACCTCATTAAATTACATAACACAATTACCCTTGATTACTGAGCTTATCAGTCACAGCAAGGGCAGAAAACTAATGGATGTCAAGACCTAGCTTGGGCTACTACTTTTCCCTCTCTACCTACTCAAACTCTGAACAAGCAGATCTTTGTTAGAATGATACTTAATCTCCATGTTCATCTCCAACTGACATGAAAGGCAAAACCCTACTGTTGTTTAAGTTCAACAAAGGAGATCCAAGTTGACATTTTCTCATTTCTGGGATAAGTACTAACAACATATTTGCACACAACATTCCAAATATTACTCAACTCTGCTGTCATTTCATAGATCACCTTACGGGAATATTTCTGCACTGAAAATTACAACACAATTTTAATATTGGGTGTCACCTGTTTTGCTTTGACACACAGTTACCTTATGGCTAGTCAGCAAATAGGCAAATGATGTTTCAGGGACTGCACAAAATATGGAATGCTTCAACAATTTGCATGTCTACCTTGGGCAAGGACCATGCTAATCTTTTCTGCATTGTTGTGCTGCCAAAGCAAGCACAAGCCCTACTTTTGTATGTGGATGAGGCTTGGCTCTGTTAAATCTAACTATCTAACTATCCTTCTTTAGATTCAGATAATTCTGTTGAATGGTTTTCTTGTGAGGTAAAATTTGAAAATAATTTTAAAATGTGACATTGAGATGCAAGTAGCTTGGGAGGTTTTTGTTATTATGAAAAACATAATACCAAGGCACTTGACAGGCCAACTGTGAGTTGGTGCCCACTACTCTGGGGAAGGACAATATGGGATCTTCCACTGCCTAAGAAAAGGTGCTACACAGGATAGAAAGGGGCCTTAGGGTACAGATCTGGTAGCAAAGAAGTAAGGAAATTCTGATCTCTTCCTGTAACCTTATTTGAACCTCCCTGACACTTCAGAACAATCCCAACTACTACTTGCTAGAGAAAAGACAAACATATGTGTCACCATGAAGACTGAGGAATCTGGTTCAGTAAGGGCATCCCAGTAGCAAAGATCAATCATTACCAGACTGCAGGACCAGTTTCAATAGCAACAGTGCAGCAACAGAAACAACAGAATGATTGAAATGTCCTTTTATTCCCCTCCTTTTTTCAGATTTTATAATTTCCTTTTAGAGACATGGTCTGACTCTGTCACCCAGGCTGGGGTACAGTGGCACAATCATAGCTTACTGCAGCTTCAAACTGCTGGCATCAAATAATCCTCCTTCCTCAGCCCCCTGACTAGCTAGGAATGCTGGCATACACCACCATCCATGGCTAATTTTTTTTTTTAGAGATGGGGTCTAGCTATGTTGTCCAGGCTGGTCTTTAATACCTGGCCACAAGTGGTCCTCCTGCCTCACCCTCCCAAAGTGCTGGGATTACAGGCATGAGCCACCATGCCCAGCTTTCCCCTCCTTCAGATTTGTAATAAGGACTGTCTTCCTTTCACTAGAGAGCCCCTTAGTTTCTTGAAAAATTCAAGCAGGAGGGTAGAGGACATAGCCCCCAGGGGACAGAACAAGATTCTCTGCTAAACTGGACATTTCAAGACCCAAATAACAAATTAGCAAAATCAAACATGACATGATTTTTCTCCCCATGAATAGGGGTTATACTTGGAATGAAAAGGACAATGTTGGGATTCTTACTAAGGATAAAGGTCTTAAAAGTCATGAGATAAAGACTCCTATACCCATTGTGGCTTCTAACTAGTCCAGCCTTTTGCTTGATTTCTGGCTGATGAAGTGGACTCACTCACTGCCATTCTAAAACTACCTGAACCAAACTATGAAATCTCACTCACTTGATGTATAAGATACACTAGTTCTAACTGTGTTAAACCTCAATTTAGTGTTAACTAGCCTTTTCACGTAAACACTTACCTATTAAAACCACTACCAACAGCGTCATCTTCTACAGTCTGTCCAAAGAGATCTTCAGAAGAGACGTCAAGACTATGCTGAAGAAGTGTGACTATATGTTATGCTTTAGACTCTGTCACAAGCGTGAGAGCATTTCTAAAATAACAGAGAGATAACTTCACCCTTTGTAGCTTTAGTAAAGTTATGACAGAGGCTAATTTGTTATTCTTTACCAATTTAATATCTTGCCTGTCAGTGTAGAATTAACCACTTATACATACTAACAGACATAAGTATCTTGGGTGTTCAATGTTCATCTTTGTAAATTATCACCAAGGCTGAAAGGAAGGGACAAAAATGAAGCCTCTTGTCTGTCACACTGGGGTATGACAGTAGAAGTTGCTAATTCTTTGCTGAGGTCACTTACCTAAAGTAGGCAAAGAATTAAATGAATAATTCTCCATATCTTCCTTAGTCGCATATAATATATTGTAATTCAAAGTCAACTAGAGGTCAGATAAGAAAGAGCTATCTGAAGGCTTAAAACAATAACATTGGAGTAATGGTAATAATAGTAGTCATAGCAGTTTCAGTTAGTGATACTGATAAGTACATGTTAGGCACTGAAGTAAATGTTCTATATATAATCTCACTTATGCACAACCACCCTGGAAGGATATATTATTATCCTCCTTTTCATATTAGAAAACATATTTGGTGATAGGTCATGTTCCCAGGGTCACATGCCTAGCAAGTGGGGAAGCCAGGTATTAAACCCAGTCCTGTGTGAATCTACAGCCCATCTTTTTCCTCTTCGTCACCCACCTATGACATTTGTCATATTATACTGTATTTATTTTATTGTTTCCCATTTACAACAAAAGCTTCTTGGGGGCCGGGGCTGTATCTTTTATCTCCACATCCCCAAACCCTAAGACATAGTAGTAAATGCTTTAAGTATTTTTATTGAATTAATGATCTAAATTATTGTCTCTAGAGCAGTGTTTCTTAAGTGAGTTTCCAAAGAATATCTACTTCACCAGAAGCTAAGGACTGTACCCCAACAGAAAGATTCCATGACCATCTATGTTAGAGAAATATTGCAAAACTGTGCATTATATGACCAGTACCAAAGAAATCTCTTGAACTTTGCTTAATCCCAATTTAGCAATAATTTTCTGTGGCAAACATTAACATGTGGGGAATTAGACCTTCGGGGATACACTTTCTAGAGCTTTCCAATAAAGGTGGAGGTCTCCTCCAGGTGACACAAACTGGCTTGATTTTCCTCCATCAGTGGTGTCAGGATCCCAGGTGCCAACAGCAGGCACTCCCACTCCAAATAGATCACTAAGGAAATGGGCTCTGAATTAAAAGAGATAGGCTGCAAATGAACTTGGATTCCTTAGTATTAAATGGTCCATGTGGCTTCTCCTATGACAAGATGATAGATTTTTATCTTAGATCAGAATGAAATTTTCTTCTCAATTATGATGATAATCCTGGGACCCTAATGCATATTCTACTTTATTTTACTCCATTTTTATTGCTACATGAAGTTCCTTTTTTCTTAGGCAAAATATAAATCAGAAATCAAAATACAGTGATTTATCAATAAAAGTTCTAATATTGATCTATATGGATTATTTCTAGCATAATGAAAATCCCTAAATCACTTGCATTGTGAAGGGATGATGCTCAGGAGAAAGATATGATGTGGTCTGCAACATTCATAACCTATCCAGCTATAACCATGATTAACCTCAAAAGGCTTATAGGCATTCTAATGGGTGGGTGAATATCATATACATAAAGAAAAAGTGTGTTTAATAAAACTTCTAAATTCTAACATTCAACCCCATTACTAAAGGATTAATATGTAATATACACTATATAGTACGAACAACTATAAACTCTCATGAAAACCTGGAAATCTTTATCAAAATGTACTATAAAACAGGAGTTATACACTCAAATACTTAGGGAGGCAAAGTAGGTGACCTGAGAAAATGAAGTACCTAGGGTGGCACAGTAGCAAACTGGAGAACATACACCTTATATAAAGGGGCAACCTCTGTACAGCATGCCAAACAGTAACATGGGCTCAAGGGATACCAGATTTGATTCTTTAAGAGAAGCCTGAAGTCCAGGTTTCTGCATGTCCCCTAAATTTTACATGTTGACTGAATTTATGGAGGAAAACTCAACCTGTCTGTGGCCACATTTACACCGCAGCCCTTGTGTTTTTAACATTTCCTATGGATGTTTCCAAATGGTTGTGCATAAAGCAAGTACTGGCATGTAAAGGCTTTCCTTTCTTTAGTATCATATGTTTTACCAAAATATCAGGCCCCAACATGTAATAAAAATTGCTAGTAAGACTCATAATACCCACTTCAAGAATTTTTCAAACATATATTCATTTACAATCTATTTGTATTTAATTTTCTCAGATTGTTAACCAAATGGTTAATTAGTTCATAGCACTGCTGAAACTAAATTATTAAAAGAATTCCTACCTGTATTCTAGCAAACTTCATGGTTGTCAATGTTAAAACTGCCATCCTGATTATACATGAGCCCTATGAATGTAATAGACATAGTGAGATAGTCCATAATCCAGCTTCAACTGAAGAAATGGTTCAGAATTTGCTACTATTCTCATTGAGAAAGTCCTGCTTGTAGTAAACATTTGTTGACCAAATCACCTGAACAATAGCAAAGAGACACAAAATTCTGAAAGAGTCCACCTCTACTTATTGAAAGCCTTCCCAGAAGGAAATTTATAAAGAACCTCTGAATGGCAGTGAATGATTGATGGTTGGAAGGAAAAAGGTGTTATTCTGTAAGCTGATAGATATTGCAAATATTAATAATATTTGGCCAAAAGCAGGAACAAGTAAGAGACAGCATTTAATTTTCTTGCATAGGGGTAGAACAGGGACTGATAAACTCAAAATGCAACTGGATTTTGCTATTTATAAGCTCCTTATCTCCCACCTTCCCATCAAGACATTCTAGTAGACTCTTACCTAAGTGGCTGTTTCTGCAAGAATAGGATAATAAGTCAGTTAATTATTCATTCTTCCCTCTTCTGAAGGCTTTCCCACTTCATAACCACCTATTCACTGCCAATCTGGTTTCCTCACAGGCCTCCTAAAACTGATCTCTAGGCAAGTTCACAAATCATTAACTCTCTTTACCAAAAAGAGAATTATTATCCTCAAAACTGAACAGCACCTGGTCTAAACATATGAACTAGAAACAAACAAACACACAATACCACACACACACACACACACACACAAACCTCCTCTTGACATTTTTTCCTCAATTACCTAATTTCCTAACTGGCCTACATGTTTATGAATGGTCTCCTTTTTCCTTTCCATTTGTCTCTTTCAAGCATTGCCACTAAGGGAGAAATCATTTTCAAACCAATCACTTTTTTAAGGAAATTGTCAGTAAGCAGCAAGACTTCCATTTATCATAAAATGCTTTGGTTTTGTTTGAGTTTTAAGATAAAGCCTATTTCCTGGGCAAATTTGGCTTTCCTGTGTTGTTTTAAACTGACTAGAAAAAAAAAAAAAAAAACTTGGGTTGTGAAAATATTCTTGAATAAACAACTTTACCTTTAACAAATCCAGTGTTGTTACAAATATTTATTATAGTGCTAATACTTCTTTAAAAGTATCAATATTTAAATTTAAATTTAAATGTTACACAATTAAGTTATTTCCAAATATTTTCATTCAGGGAATGCTTAAGCTTCCACATATGGAAAATCAACAGTTACATATGTCAATGTTAAAACAAATGCATTTCAAATATTTTTAAAATAAAGTTGGTTGATCTAGACCTTGTTTTTTTGGGTCAATATATGCACCATGTGAATGCAGTTTTTCTGCTAATGATAAATTCTGATGATAAGCAGCATAGTGTTGTCATAGATATCTTGAAAATTTGGATCAGCACCACCTTCTAGCAGAAAAGTTACACATTTCTCTCCCTGGCATTGGACAGCCTGTCAGTTTTAGACCAAGAAACAGACAGTAAATTCTAGGAATTCAAAATAAACTCTCCACAGATTTCACCAATGTGTCATATTTAAAGGAGGTACATTCATTTTTATTCTATGTATTTAAATACAATCCATCACATGCTGAAATAGCTGGCTCCTACATACCTTTATCAGAGCCGTCCTCTTTTTTTGTCATACTTGTTAAGGTGGCACTTTTTAAAATTCACCAGGAATCTTACCAATTCTGCATGGCCATTGGCACAGGCCAAATGTAGAGTGGTCCTATGAAAGTGGGAGGACATTTTAGGAAATTGTAGTGCACTACCTCAAAACATGCAGTAATTAACATAGTTGTAAATGTCATGCCAACAATAACTACGCGGAGACCAGATGAGGTGCACCAAGGGACTGAGGCGGGACACCACCTGCACCTCAGCAAGAGGCCCAAGTCAGTGACCATGATCAAAGTCCTCACGGATATTTATTGAAGTACAATAGCAAGGGAGGAGATGGGAATGAGGGAATAGGAAAGTTTCTCAGGGGTCATTCATGGGAGAAGGGAACATGCTGAATCTCCAGATGTTGTTTTGCTCTGCTTGTAAGATGTATTGCTGGCTGTTCCTATCTCTAGTTGCTGTTTTCAGCATGTACTGACTTCCAGCACGCAGTACTGACTTCAAGGACACCCTCATGGCTTTTGCCTCAAGGGGTCAGTCCTATTCTCTTCTAAATCCCTACATGTAAACATGAAATAAAATGTGATTCCTCTGCCTTCAAAACAAATATCTGATGTTCTTGTAAAGAAAGCACAATACTTATTAGCTCTTATTCCTCATCATTAATGAAAAAGCAGCCTATTTGAACAGAACAAGTTTGGTCTTTAGATTCAGAGCAAGTTGGGTTTGAATCCTACTTTAAGCTCTGTCACTTAGTAGCTATCACTTAGCCTTTCTGTGCTTAATTTCCTCATCAATAAAATGGGGATAAAAATAGTAGCTATCACACAGGACACCATGGTGATGCTTCATGAGAATGAATACAAAATATTAATATTTAGAACAGTTCCTAGCCCAAATAGCAGCTCAATGATTGTTAGATATTATCATTATTGCTATTACTACTTAGCAAAGACAACATCTGAATTAAGTAGAATGATACAATTACCACAACCTACTTTGTGGTTGGTTTTAAAGATTAGAGATAACACTAGTTCAAGGATTCTAAGATGTCCATTTTCTCACATTTTAACATCTCTGACACTGGACTGCCACTGTCATTCATGATTTATTTTAAACATAATGGGAAACATTTTAAATATTCTCTTATTAATAAATAAAATAATAGGGCATCACACAATCCATGATGCCTCACATTAAGTGAAATACAGTATATACAACAGGTCTATGGGAGTTCTAGTCATATGATTGGCATATAAATAAATTTCACTTCTTAACAGTACTATGGAAAAAAGAAGGCTGAAAGAACAACAAACTTTTTTAAAACAAAGTCGTTCTTACTTTGATTTTCAAAAAACTTCAACACAAAGGAAACTCAGGACTGAAATGAATGAGTATGGCTCCTTTTTTTCAATATTTAGATTTACAAAATGTATGCAAATTAGATATTTCCAGTGATTAACATTAGTATTTAACACTATTACAAATTTTTAAAAGGGCAAATAAAGGTGATCTTTTATAGTTTTCTGCCTTCAGATGCTTTCATTTGAAAGGAGGGAAGAAAAGCTTCAATTGAGATTAAGTCCTAATCCTCCAATTTAAAATCTCTCAACTAGCTCAGGATGGTAAACAGGAAGTTTTTAAGGGTGAATGGGTCCTCAGTGGCAGAATATGCGTGCTACATAACAGGTATTCAGGTTATGTTTGATGATAGATAGATTGAAAGAATGGATAAATACAGTTGAGGAATTCAACACTTTGAAGCAAAATTCTTAGAAAGTAAAGCAATACTTTTCCAATAGGAATCACCATTACTATTTGCTATTTTTTTCATTTTCATAAGGGTACAACTAAAATAAAATGACTCATCTATAATAGTTTGCATATAGGTAATAAATCAATATATAACAAAAACATGTATATGATAAAATGTATACATAATGAAATTTACAAGCACACATGAAAAATACCCTTTACCTCTGAAGAGACCAAAAGTTGACAGAAGATTCCAATCCACAAAAAATTAAAAAAAATAAATTAATAGAAGGTAAAAAATTATTTCTATCTGTGCAAGATTCATATTTCTGCTCTTCCCAGGGATCATTTCATTAATAATAAACTTTTACTAGAATTTTTATACATGCTTGTTGTAGAAATCATGGATGAGGAAAAAGAAAAAATTTCCCTCTTATAATACAAAAATACAAATGCCCAGAAAAAAAATTATTAAATTTTAAAGTATTTTTGGCTAATGCAAGACCACAGTGTATTTGTGTGTATATATAATCAAATGATTTTTTTCTCACTTGATATACCAAATACTTCTTGCATGTCAACATACGTCTGTATCTATGCCAACCAAAATGGCCATGTATTATTCCGTCCTATGGATGCTCTGGAATTTATTTATAAAATCCATTATATGGGTTCTTCTTAATACATTTCTATCTTAGACAGTGCAGTGAAAAATGCATTTATCTCCAATTATTTCCAAAGGATATTTCTGTATAAAGGAATGACACACTTTGTGGATAGAAAACAGTGTCTCATCCCTCTCTTAACTCAAACACCTTCTCTTACCAGAAATACTAAATATTTTTCCCACATGCATAGGCCACTTGTAGGTCTGCAAAAAAGTACTTTGCCCAATTTTAAATTAGAGTTCAGGTTTTTCCTTGTTGATCTGAAATAATTCTCTATAAAATGAACATACATTTTTCAGCTGATATACGTGAGTGTGGGGGGCAAATATTTTGCAAGTATGTTGTCTTTTATTCTGTTAATTCTTTTCTAATATACAGGGGGGTTAAATTTTTTTTTCTGCTAAATCAACCTTCAGAATGTTTGCTTGTGAGGTCATTCTCAGGAAGGTCTCTGTCAACATTAAAATGTATCTATATGAATAGGCATTTGTGTTTTCTTCTGGTACTTTTCTCATTTCCTATTGTTAAAAATTTTGATATCTGTTCCAACAGGAACTTATTTTGTGACATAAAAATCTAGCCAGGTTTCTCCAAAAAGCTAACAGGCATTTCATTTATCAATAATTCATCTTTGCCTTCTAATATGAAATGTCAGCGTTATCAAGTTCTAAATTCTTAAAAATATTTTTGGGCATTTCTGGATTTTCTATTCTGTTCCATTCATTTATCTGTCTCTTCACCTGTTAGTAAATGATTAAGCTATGGGAATTAATACCATCATTTCATATATAGAAGGGCAACACTTTGCTCACTCCATTACAAAAATTTTCTTAATATCATCACAATAGTAAAAGACAGACTCAATGTGTCACTCAAATATATTAAAACCATCATATTTTTATTTGGTTTATGTAGAATTGATAAACATAGAAATAACTCCCCCTTTCAGAAAAGTGAGTCTTCCTCTTCAAGAACACAGAATCATCTACCCGCATCAAAGTTTCTTTCTAAGGTCCCTGAGTAAAACACATATATTAATACATAAGTGTACCTTGATATAAAATGGATATTGAATTTTATGCAAAGATGTTTTTGCCCAAAAGTCAATACAGTATGGGAATTATTTCTTCCTTAAGCATCTTTCTATAATGTACAGTAAAAGTAAAACACTATATATACTTAATTTTGTTCCTTAAATCAGTTTACAATTGTTAATAAAGTGCTCTAGAAGGGGAATGATGAGTGGACTGGAAACCAGCTAATGTTTTGTTTCTGTTTTGCTGCTCATAAAGATGGCCTGGACGGGGACCCCTCCAAGGTGTCCTCCTCCCAGGTTCTGCGGGGCCTGCGGAGTGAGGAAAGCCCGGCCCTTTCGGGTACAGGAGGGCTGGTCCAGTCTGGCCAAGCCGGTTAAGAGCGTCTACCCCACACCCGCCCGGCCCCAGCCCCCAGTCCCAGCCCTCAGCCCCAGCTCCCATTACCTGTGCATCCAATCTTTCTCATGCAGGGTATGTGAGAGAATCAAAAGGATACTGCGCAGTTGTGTTATGTCACCCTGGCAGGCAGCCCTGTGGATCAGCTTGAGATCCATGTCGCGGATGTTGTATGAGGATTTGTCAGGAATCTCATCCCTGGCGCCCCCCCCCCCAGGGTCTTCCACACGCTGTCGAAGGAGGGCGACTCGCCCTTCTGTCTCCTGAAGCCAAAGGTCTTCTTCATGGCGCTGGCTGTGAGCTTCAGGACACCTCAGCTCCTCCGCACCCCCCCCCCCCCCCGCTTTTTCTTGCCTCCCAGCCCAACCCAAGCAAAAGAACCCGGTCTGGCCACAATCTCCAAGAAAGAAACGGCTTCCAGGTTCCCACACCAAGTAAATTGCCAGGCAAAGCCATGCCAAGCCAAGGGGCACAAGAGCGCGTGCGCACCTCAGAATGGCGTCACTGTGCATGCACGCGGACACCAGCGGAGAAAACTTCTCCTCAGAACCGTTCCCCTGGGGCGGCGGGATAGGGTTTCTCGGCTCCACGGCTGGTGTGGAGCGCTTCTGGTGGCTGCATCTGGGCCGCCTGCGCGGGCTGGAGGCGCGGGCTCGCCCCAGGATGCTTCAGGGTCGTGGTGCACCGCTCGCCTGACCTGTGGCTTTCAGCAGCCTAGCTTAGCGCGCCTGCAGCGCCCGCTCCTCCCCATCCGACTCCGTAGAGTGGGGGGCGCCACCGGGGTCCGGGTTGAGCGCCGATTCCGCTTATGTGCTGCCGGGTCCCGACTCACTGCCTGGCTTGGCGGCTGCTGCTGCAGCATCAGGCCCTGAGGTCTGTGTTGCTGCTGCTGCTTCCTGGCCAGGGTCAGGGTTGCCAGGGCCACCGCTTCCCGCGTTTGTCCAATCCGTGCCCCAGGCAGCCAGCAAGCATGGAGAAGCACCTGCACCAGCTGATGGCCGAGAAGCTCTCCCTAGACCCCTCCCTTCAAGCGTGCTCTGTGGCTGGCATCAAAAAATTTAAAAAGACATGTCAAATTTTATTATTTTAACTCTGAAATAACAGGTCATGAAAAGAAAAAAAATAACTTTGATTAACTAGTGTTAAAAATATGTTTACTAAATATGTTAATATATTAACATAACGCTCACCTTTCATTTTAAGGGTTTCCATAGAATTAAGTTATTTTATCTTTTAGCTGTATGCTGTCTTTTTTTTTCTTTCCTCTTGCCAATGTGCATAAAAAGGGAAACCAATTGCAAGTGCTTGAAATACTGTAACTCAAGTCTCAAAATATTCTGCAGGGTTAAGCAATGTCTTCTCATGCTTGATACTAAATAAACTTTTGGAATAAAAATAGATTCTCAATCTCTTTATTGCTCAGTTTATTCCCCTTGCACATCCCTTTGGGCCCCAGCCAGTCTTGATGGGAATTTAGTGATGCAACAACCCAGGGCTGCTTTCATGATTTTGGAGAATGTGGCAATGTGTGTCATCAAGAACAAACTTATCAGGAGGAAGCAATGTACATTCTCAAGAAGAAATGAAAACACATTTCTGCTTGCCTCCTTCCCTCCCCTTTGGCCAAGATATAGATTTACATTTTCTTTACTTTTATTTTTTGCTTTTATTTTCTCAGATCAACTCTTTAATCAATCCATGATTTATTATGGAGCATGGTATAACATTTCAGAACTTTTTTTAAATGGCTATTCACTTGTCAAAAAAAAAATTCATCTTTCCTCATTAGCTTGAAATCGCACATTATCTTACCTTAAATTCATTGGTATTTTTGTTTCTGGCTTTTCATTCTGTTCCACTGCAAGATCTGCTTCTCCAGAAGTGCTCCACTATTTTAACTTCTTTAATTAAACATATTTTGATATTCATTACACTTCCAAAGTTCCCCTACTTATTCCTGCTCAGTATTCACTTGGCAATGTTTACCTCTACATTATTTGAGATGAATTTTAATCACTATGCCAAGTTAAAAAGAAATCTTAGTGAGATTTTGAGAATAATTTGGATAAAAGAATTAATTTTAACTGAGAATCAATGTCTTAAATCAGTCTACCCAGATAAAAGCTATGAATGTAAATTTCAGTCTTTTTTTTTTTAATGTCTCTTATTAGCTTTTGGCACTTTTTTCCCTTTTGTACATATTGCACATTTCTTGATACGTTTGTATTTGAGCTTTGCAGTTTTTTATTATGATGGCATATGTGTATATTTCCATTATAATTTGTAAGAGATTAGTTTTAATATTTGTGTATTCATTTGACAGTATGAGTGAAGAATTTTTTAAAGCTGCAATTTTGTAAAAGGAAAGGGAGTTAACTATTTCTAGCAAGTACTTGCAGAAGGCACAAATTTCACCAGAAAGATTTAATTTTGAAGAATGGTATGATGCAGATGAAAAAAAGTCAAGTTAAAATGGGATACGATGGGCTGTTTTTATTGAAGGCAACTATAATTGCTAAAAAATTATGATTATAGGCTGGGCACAGTTTATAATCCTAGCACTATGGGAGGCTGAGGTGTGAGGACCACTTGAGGCCAGGAGATGAAAACCAGCCTTGCATTGTTTAGTGTTACCAGGTATATAGACCTAATGAGTAGTCCTACACTATTGACATATTGGGCCAAATAAGTCTTTGTAGATTTATTGGGTGTATGGTAGGATGTTTAGCAGCATTCCTGGTCTCTACCCACTAGATAACCAGTAGCATACTCAGTTATGACAATCAAAAATGTCTCCAAAAATTGCCAGATATCCCCTGGGGAGCAGATTTGCTCCCTTCCCCTCACACATTAAGAATCACTGGTATAAGATATGAGGGATGTCCAGAAAGTATCCAGACACTGTAATATAATTTTTCATATTATATGGCTGGATACTTTCCACACAGCCCTCATATGCTACCTCTAGAACCCAAAGAGACCTACCACTTGCTATATTTCCTTCTTTGGGAAAAGGTATTTAATATGTACCAATTCATCTTTCAATTTTGAGAGATTATGGTGACATGCCCCTGACCACAGGATCTTTAAAAACTTCACTGAAGTGTCTGTCTGTGTGTCTTACCAAGGCCTCCAGCACTGTAACCTGTTATTTCTCATACTGTTCAATCAGCATGATGTCATCAACATAAGAGATCAGTGTGATGTTCTGGGGATGTTCAAGTGATCCAGATCTTTTCATATTATGATATTACTGATGGGGAAAAAGTTAATATAACCATGAGGCAAAACTATAAGGGTAAGGATAATTTGTCTCTACCATGTGAATGTGAACTGCCTCTGGTCCTCTTTTGTAATTGGAATAGAAAAGAATGCATTTGCCAAATCAATGACAACATACCATGAACCTGAGGCCTTATTAATATGTTGTGGATGCAATGCCACATCTGTTTCAATCTTCTACGTGTAGCCACCCAATTTTTCCAGCACCATTTATTGAACAGGGATTCTTTTCCCCAGTGTATGTTTTTGTATGCTTTGTCAAAGATCAGATGGCTATATGAGGATGGTTTTATATCTGGGTTCTCAGTCCTGTTCCATTGATCTATGTCTGTATGTCTCATATAGTCTTTGTTTTTACTTCTATTTGTTTGCTGAATTACATTGATAGATTTGCATATGTTGAGCCATCCCTGCATTTCTGGGATGAAGCCCACTTGGTCACGATGGATTATTTTTTTGATGAGCAGCTGAATTGAATTAGCTAGGATTTTACTCAGAATTTTTACATCTATATTCATAAGAGATATTGGCCTGTAGTTTTCTTTTTTTGTTGAGTCCTTTCCTAGCTTTGATATCCGGGTGATGCTGGTTTATAAAACATGTTGGGGAGGATTCCTTTCTTCCTTATACTGTAGAATAATTTCTGTAGGATAGGCACCAGTTCTTTTTATGTCTGGTAAAATTAGGGTGGGAAACCATGTGCTCTGGGAATTCTTTTTTTGGGGAAGGTTTTTTACTCCTGCTTCAATTTTGGTACTTTATATTAATCTGTTCAAGAATTCTATTTCTTCCTGATTAAGCCTAGGGAGGCTGTGTGTTTCTAAGAATTTGTCCATTTCCTCCAAGTTTTCATGTTTATGTGCACAGAGATTTTTAAAGTATTCAAAGATGATATTTTGTATTTCCACGGTATCAGTTGTAATTTCTCCTTTTTCATTTCCCACACCTCATGAGACTAATTCACAAATATTCCCTCTGTGCCCCCTGGCAATGCAATCAAGACCTGAGTATAAGGGATTCTGCCTGTAGGCCCATCCTTGGGGCCCTGGAGATCAATCCCTGACCATGCCAGGGAGAAGGATGCTGGTCCTGAGTCAACCATGGGGTGCCCAAGCTGGTTCAATGTCCCTCCACCTCGGAGTGTGCCCCATTCTGCTGCAGTCACCAGGGGAGCAGCACCAGGGAGGGCCAGCAGGCAGGGAGCTCATAGTCCAAGCACACCTCAGTGTCCACTGCAGGACCCCAAAAAGAAAGGTCTGAGCCCTGTTTCATGTGGAAGCCTCCATGGGGTGGTTGAAATGTCTCTCTTGGCAGCTGCAGGTTGGGGAGGGGAAGGGGAGAAAAAGAGTCTGGGTGGAGGAAAGTCCACATTCTGGTCATCTTCAACCCTCTCTTGGAGGCAGTCCATCCAGAATGACCAAGCTCTGGATTCATGCAAATCACCTGGTACCCACTGGACTCCTGTGGCTCCTGTAGCCTGGGCCAGAGTTGGGAAATATCTGTGTGGGGACAAGCAAGATGGAACCTGAGGGGTTGAAGCCCTCTGGAGAGGACAAAAGTGCCCAGTGGGTTGAAAAGCAATATGGCACCTGCCATCTGGCTCGGATCTGTGGGGCAGGAGGTGCCCCAGGGGCCTGGTGCCCTGTCTACTAGAAGCTTCCTGCTTACTGGTGGCAGCAGTCTCTGGGCTTGTGCAGGCAGAAGGTTTCTCTAGCAGCTGAGGAACCCACCAACAGTCCGAGATGCAAGGGAGGGGGAAATTAACTGCTCCATCTACACTTCCTGCTGGTCTCCAAGTCTCTTGGGGCTTAATCCCCACCAGTGCCTTTCTCCTTCCAGTTCTGCTCTGTAACCTCTCCCTGTGGAGTCTCCTGTTGGTTCAGGAACCCTTCCTTTATACCCTCATCCAATCTGTTTGTCTGTTTGTTTTTTCTCTTTCATCTAAAACTTATTCTTACAGTGACATTCTGGATGGTGGTGTCTCTGGTCTCTCATCTTGCCTCTCACCAATCTCATTTTATGAGTCCAGCATTACAATGATACCAAAGCTGAAGATATTAAAAGAAAAGAAAACTAAAGACCAATTGATGGAAAAAGATGCAATAACTCTCAATAAAATACTGGCAAACAAAATTCAACAGAACATTAAAAGGGCCATACACCATCACCAAATAGGATTTATCCCTGGGAGGCAAGGATGGTTCAACAAATGCAAATCATTTAATGTGATGCATCATATTAACAGATGAAGGCAAAGAATCTCAGGATAATCTCAATTCATATGGAAAAAGCATTTGACAATATCCCATTCCATTCCATTATAAAAACTCTCAACAAACTAGGTATAGAAGGAATTTATGTCATCACAATAAGGACCATATATGAAAAGCCCAGAGCTAACATCATACTTAGTCTTAACATACTGAAAGCTTTTCATCTAAGATCAGGAACAAGGAGAGGATGCCTACTGTCATCCCCTTCTACTCAGCATAGTACTGGAAGTCCTAGTCAGAGGAATTAGACCAAATAAATAAATAAATAAAAGTCATCTAAATCAAAAGTAAGAGTCAAAATTATCTCTGTTTGAAGATGACATGATTTTATATATAGATAACCCTAAGGACTCCATGCACACACACACACACACACACACACACTGCCATTAGAAATAATAAGTTCAGTAAAGGTATAGGATAAAAAAATGAACATAAAAAATCAGTTGCATTTCTATATACTAGCAATGAACTATCCAATAAGGAAATTATAAAATAATCCAATTTATGACAGCACCAAAAAGAATAAAATACTTAGAAATAAACTTAACAAAGGAGGTTAAAGACTAATACACTAACAATTACAAAATACTGACAAAGGAAATTAAAGAAAAGACAAATAATTGGAAAGTAATCCTGAGCTAGTGTATTGAAAGACTTAATATTGTTAAAATGCACCTACTACCCAAAGTAACTAATGTTTCACTGCAATTCTTATCAAAATCCTAAAGGCTTTTTTTACAGAAATAAAACAAATTACTCTAAACTTCATATGGAATCACAAAAGACCCATAATAGCTACAGCAATCTTGAATATAACAACCAAGCTGGAAGCATCACCTTTCCTGATTTTAAAACAGAAAGGTACATTAATTAAAACAGTATTGTACTGGCATAAAAACAGACATATAGACCAATGGAACATAATACACAGCCCAGAAGTAAACCCAAGCATATATGCTCAACTAATTTTCAACAAGGCCACCAAAAACACACAACAGGAAGCAGACAGTTTCTTCAATAAATCATGTTGGGAAAACTGGATACCCACATGCAAAAGAATGAAATTGGACCTTCATGATACACCATATATAAAAATCATCTCAAAATGGATTAAAGAGGTAAACAGAAGCCCTAAAACTATAAAACTTCTCTGAGAAAACATAGGGGAAACTTCATGACATTGGTCTTGGTAATAATTTCTTGGATTTGACACCAAAAGCCCATGCAACAAAAGCAAAAACAGACAAGTGAGACTATATCAAACTAAAAAGCTTCTGTGCAAAAAAGGAAATGATCACTAGTGTAAATAGGCAGCATATGGCACAAGAGAAAATACTTGTAAACCATATATTTGATAATGGATAAATATCCAAATATATAGGAACCACTACAACTCAATAGTAAAAAAAACCCTGACTTAAAAATGGGCAAATGACTTGAATACATATTTCTCCTAAGAAGACATACAGATGGCCAACAGATAACATGGAAATGTACTCAACATCCCGAATCATCAGAGAAATCATCAGTCAAAACCACAATGAGATATCACCTCATTCCTCTTGGAATGGCCATCATAAAAAATATAAAAGATATAAGTAAGTATTTTTGAGGATGTGGAGAAACGGGAACTCTTGTACATGGTTAGTGGGAATGTAAAGTGGTGTAGCCACTGTGGAAAACAGTATGAAGTTTCCTCAAAAAATTAAAAATATAACTACCATATGATCCAGGAATCCCACATCTGTGTATTTATCCAAAAATAAAAAATAAAAATCAGACCTCAAAGAGATATCTGCACTCCCATTTCACTGTACTATTATTTACAATAGACAATATATGGAAACAACCTAAATGTTCATCAATAGATGAATGGACAAAGAAAATGTGGCATATACATACAATGGAATATTATTCAGCCTTTGAAAATAAGGAAATCCTGCCTTATGCAACAACATGGATGAACCTGAAAAACATTATGCTAAGTGAAATAAGCCAGTCATAGAAAGTCAAATAATAATGCATGATTCTACTTATGATAAAATAGGCAGAAAAATAAAGACAGAGTAGAATGATGATTTCCAGGGGCTTTGGGGAGTGGAAAAATGGGGAGGAGCCTTTCAATGAATATATAGTTTTAGTTATGCAAGATGCAAAGTTCTAGATATCTGCCATACAAAAACGTACATGTAGCTAATACAGTATTGTATACTTAAAACTTTGTCAGCAGGGTAGATCTCATGTTATGTGGTCTTATAACAATAAAAAATACAAATAAGTAAAAATTAATTAAAATAATGCAAGCCTATAGTCCTACTCAGTTCTCTCTCTCTGAATTATTTGGATTTGACCGCTGCCCAGCATTATAGGAGTTCCATTGTGTTGACCTATGCACAGATGTCTGCATGAATTAGCCAGTTTTCTTCATCAATATTCAAAAATCAAGTGCAATAGAACAAAATACACAGTAAAAAACTCAGGCTAATAACATACACAAAAGAGTTACTACTTGACTTGATTTATCTTAGGGTTTTACTTAAATATTTTTTCATCAGAGTGTGAAGCAACATACATTTACAAATCATTATTGCTGATAATGATAATTTTGTTTGTATAGAATATACTAAGCCTTTGCCATATATGTAGATATAAAATTTATTTGAATAGGCAACAACCTTCACTGGTAACCTTAACATAAGAATAAATAAGACCATTTTCATAAAGAGATATGTTCCTCTATTTCTTTTAGCCACAATCAGAGATTGAAAACAGAATCTTTGTTCAAACTTGAGAATAAAATACTTTCTGGACAGACCTCATATAGGCAAACCTAGGCTTCTGAACTTTTAATTATTTGCTTGCAGATAGCTGCTTGAGAAAAAGCTGAACTGATATAGCTGTTGTGTCTGCTGTATGGTAGCTTTCTGACTGCTGGAGGAAAGTTCCTTGCTGCTTGGTATGTGTAACCACCACACCCACTTGGCTTTCACTTGTGGGTTGGTATGTCTGATTAGTAGCCACAGATAAAGTGCTCCACAGTTCTGATCAGGGTTAGCAAGGACAAACCTGGGCACTGGATCCCAGTGATGGTTTATGGAACCTTTAATTAAACCAATAGTCTCAGTGGTCTGTATGTAGCCTAGCTAGTTATATAAAATTTCTTTTCCTGAACAATTTACTTTCCTCTCTTCAAACCTCTTTGCACAGGCAGAAATTTCTCTCCTTTCTGGTTCCCTTCTTAGTGATTTTAATTTTTAAAAGTTGACAGCTGCTCAAGATCAAATTGTATAAGATTTTGTTTTTATAGAATATTTGCATTTGAAGTCTCGGGGTTCCTCTAGCTGCAGTCCCCAACCCTGGGGCCACGGACCAGTGCTGGTCCATAGTCTGTTAGGAACCAGGCCACACAGCAGGAGGTGAGCAGCAGGCAAGTGAACAAAGCTTCATCTATATTTATAGCTGATCCCCATCACTCACATCACCACCTGAGCTCTACCTCCCCCACCCCAAGTCCGTGGAAAAATTGTCTTCCATGGAATGGGGTCCCTGGTGCCAAAAAGGTTGGGGACCGCTGCTCTACTGCCAGAAAATCCTTTGGTCAGCACCACACTGGTCCTTCTGATGTATTTCTCATATGTTGCCCTGGAGTGTCAGGGACTAGATTGCTCAGTATCTCAGTCACACAACACAAAAGATTCCCTTCTCTTTTCTAACTTGTGTATTTCTTCTCAGAAAAGGTGTGGGTCATCACTATGTATTTATATCACATAGGGATTTATGAAAAATGAAAAGTGATGATCTCCAAAGGGAATTTGCTGCTTTCACCTATAACCATAGGGGATAATTTTATATCTTCTTTAACCTGAGAGAACTTGAAACTTGAAACTAAGAGATTGGAAATCATGATATTCATGATCAGTATTACCTAGAAACAACATGTTCCATCAGAGAATTGCCCTATGGATGAGGGTTCAGGTGGCACACTGTAAAGCAACGACACACAGAACCAATGAACTCACATGAAGTGCCAGTGATTAGTAAACTAAAATAGTGGCATTACAAAAAGTGGCATTTGAAATGGGTTTTTATTACCTGACTTTAGGGTCAAAATGAGAGAAAGTATCATGGCCTACCGTGATTGTGGCTTTTCTGAGCTCTGCACACAGATGTGGCAAGGGAACTTACAGAAAAGTTTTGAGCACAACTCTTCCCAGATTGCTATATTGCAGGAGAGAATAACATAAAATTAAGATAAAGGTCAGATGTTCCCTTGGGGATACCATGATACTGCACTCCCTAGGCACATCTTGTTACCCTTCTACCAACACTAAAATTACAGGCCTGAAGAAAGATAAATTGATGACATGTTTGCCTTAAAACTATGCAGGTCCTCCTAACATAAACCAAATCACCCCACATCTGGGCAAGTACCTCTTTATTCCACATATTTGCCATCAGTGGGTGAGTGGGAATCCTACACAGCTGTGGAAGGCAAATCAGGTGTGTGAGTGTGGTTTTAGGAGCTTCAGATTAGCTATGCATATCTAACAGTGCTACACTACTCAGAGGATTATTTTCCTTATAACATAATGTGGACATTTTCTTCTTGATATAGATATTCTTTAATGTAGAGACAATAATTGGTTGATTTTTCATTAAACAATTAGTTTTAGGTTCCCATTTATTTCTCTGAATAGAATGAATTTACTTGATACATTTGTTCTCAAGGTACATGTTGTTATATAGTCATTTTAAATTCAAAGTTTACTAATTTATATACAAACATATTCATTGGGGATAAATTTTAATTCTAAGTTTTCATTCACATACTCAGTTTTGCTTCTTTTATCTCAGAAAATAACTAGAATATTATTGAAAGTTCCTTCTAGTAGTTTGAGTAATTTAAGAATAAATAAATACATAAATTGTTTTAAAATCTTTAGGATAAATGAGGTTTTGTTCAAGCTCATCTTATAAGAATGTATAACTCATATTTCTACAGGGAAAATTTCATGTAAACAGTCATTTTTTAAATTAAGATCTTAATACCTGTCCAGGTATTCAGAGATAAATCTAATCACACGTTCTTCTTTCCTATTGGTGCTAATCAGTGCTGAGAAAAAAATAACAAGTCCTTAAAATCCATGTGGAAGAAGGACATGTTTAATTGTTCAATGACAGATAAAATCTCTTAAGATAAGCCAATGCACTGGCTTCAAAATGATTAATTGTGGCATATAGAATATACTTGCTGGGTTATGTAAAAACATAAAGTTAGGCATTTTCTGCTAAATCTATCTACCTTAATATCTGTGGCATAATTGAGATATGCCAACTGGACCAAGAACAGATGACTTACTTGAGGCCTAATCTAGTCAGATTGATGAGGACCCCATTGGTGAGATCTGGGACAATTTTAGCAGCAAGGCCAGTATCAATAACAGATTAGAATGCATCAAATAAAATAAGGATCCCTGAGTCCATAATGGTACAACAAATAAGGAAGTAGTTTAATGTCTTCCTTATGGTAGAAAGCCAAATGATATATACAGGATCAGTGATGAAATGGAAGATGACCATTCACCAACCATCATAGTAGTTGATTTAGGTGAGAAACATTAGTGTTTACCAAGTCTGGCAGGTGAAAGTTGGAAGGGTGCAGGATATTGACATAATCATGGAATATTTCATATAAAATTCTAATCATTTCAAAGAGAAACACATTTCTATATGTGACAAAACCTGGCAGAATTTTCACCTAGTTATCAAGGTGTCATCAACAGTGGTGGGACAGGTGGTGTCCTGTTCCTGTGATGGTCTGCACTGAGGAGAGCCCAGCATCAGGCCAGGGTGTTCCTTTGGGACTGCAGGGCTTGGGTCTGCTTAGGAGATAACATTGGGCAGACCCAAGATGGGGTCATTTGTACTCTTTAAATATATCAAAGTCATGAAAATGAGGGAAAGTCTCAGGATCTGAATAGAGAGACATTTTTACATGTTGGTGCAATTGGTGAAATCTGAAGTAATTCTGTGAAAATGGATGTCAACAATGATGATTTCCTGATTTGGGGGTTATGTAATAGTTTCATGAGTATATGTCCCTATTTTGGGAAAAAGTACACTGGAGTATTTTGTGTGAAGGTGCAATTGTGGGAAAGTGATAAACACTAAGGAATCTGAATGAAAGGATCAAGAGTACCTTGTACTGATATTCCAAGTTTTCTCTAAGTTTGTAATTACTTGAAAATAAATTAATTTTATAAATGAGTATGTCAATACCCTGCCAGTAAATCAGATCCAACCTCAAACTTTGTTATAGGGGCAAAGCTCTATATAAACCAGTTCAACAAACTTGAGGAACTTATTGCCCCTGTAAGAGTCTGAATGCCATTTTGAAGGCAATGTGTGGATATTATATTAATAGCCATTTGTGTCTTTCATGTCATGAATGATATCAGGAAGCTGAGGAAACAGCAGGATTTTTAAATTCATTATTTCACATGAAACTTTTCCTCTGCTCTGAAGACTGACTAACATTGCCACAGGCTGTAGAACAAGGACAGGACATTTACTTGGACAGCTGCCTCCTCCGATAAATCCACATGACCTTCCAGAACCACTGCTTCTTTTCAGTCTCCAAGATACAGATGGAAGATTGACACTTAGGATGCAGTTCTAGTTTGTTTCTTTGGCCGTGCTGCTGTGGATCTTCCCTGCCTGTGTCTTTCCAGAGTCATGCAGAAAGAAGGCTGGGCAGATTTGGAGATTACCCATCTGGCTCTGTCCTAAGAGGACTCTATTAGGATATATTAGTGTCCATGGAGGCAGGTAGGATTGACATGACTGAACATGGCAGAGAATTACACAGTAGAGAATGTTTGGGGGTCATACAATGCAGTGATTTCTCACTTTTTGCTGCCCTAGGAAGGGGATTACATGCAATCAGGGTACTTCTAAACAAAGTAACAGTACTTATCCAATAATTATTGTTATGGACTGAATGTGCTCCACCTCCCAAATCCATATGTGATGTTATTAGGTGGTGAGGCCTTTGGAAACTAATTAAGTTATGAGGGTGGAGTCCCCATGAATGAAATTAGTGTCCCTGTAAGAAGAGACAGAAGAGCCTGCAACTCTCTCTGCTCTCCATGTGAGGTTCCAAGGAGAAGGCAGCCATCTGCAAACCAGGCAGTGGGTCCTCATCAGACCCTGGGCTTGCCAGAACCTTGATCTTGGATGCTCCAGCTTCTAGCACTAACAGAAATAAATATTTGTTGTTTAAGCTACCCTGGCTATGGTAATTTGTTATAGTGGTCTAAACTCACAAGGAAATACTCTATGCTAAAATCAAAAGCATCTTGATGCAAATAGATTACAGAATCCTATGCAAAATACCAACGTGGGATGATCTTTTTTTTCAAAGGTGGTGTGGTGCAGGGTGCTAAGACCCAACCATGTGCCACCATGGGATGATGTTTTGAATCAATGGAAAGACATAATAAAGCTCTACCTGCAAAACTTCTGACAATGTATAAAGTAGCATGATTATTAGAATGTCTATCCCCTGTTCAAACCCAATAAGAGAAAGTAAATTTGAAAGTATATTCAGTAAATTTGAAACTTTAATAAGACATATAGATATGCTTTCTGAATTTCCTGACAAAATATAAAAGAAATTGAGAATATTTCCGGCTTTGGTATAAAAAATATTTAAACTTAGAATAATGTGAATTATAATACATATACTCATTTTCCATACATATTTAACAACATTGATGTCATAGGAAAATTAACCATTAAAAGAATTAATAAAAGCCTATGTAAAGGGGCATCTATTTTCCATGCCTGGGCATTGGCCATGGCCACAAATCATTCAAATGGAAGGCATTATGACTATGTATGTATTACACCTCTCTCTGAATCAGAATTGGGAATTCTTCCCAGAAGCAATTCTGAATGCGTTAACAATAATACCATATTCTATGATTACTCATCAAAACCTTCAAAGAATAAGTGTTTTTTTTTTAAAAATAAGACTTGCTAAACACATAAGAAACTAAAGAATGAAACACACGGGGATAGTCAAAAAAAGTAAGGTTCTGTACTCACTATTCAAGCAAAATGTCTCAGGAGAAGCCCTAGCAAATGAGAAAATATACTGTAAATCTGGGTGCAAATAAATTATAAATTGTTATGTAGTTGATGACAGTGGGATGATATTTTGAACCAAGTGAAGATAGCTCAAAAAGATCTCCAAAGAAACATTCTGACAATATATAAAAAGCACATAACAAAAAGAATATTAGAAATATCTCAATTTCACTTTTGAAATAAAGATATGCAAAACTAAACTAAGTGCTTTCAGATATATATTTTTAACAGGAGAAAATTTATTTTCAGTGAATGCATCTGATTTAGGAAGATTAGCCACTGGCTTGGCTCTTAAATATTTTGGCAATTTTCATCCTATAGATATTTCATCTTCTATGGTTTTAAGCAGTATGGAGTAATGGGTTAAAAAAATTCACCATCAATCTTCTAAAAGGATTGATTCAGGAATTTTGCTTACTAAAAACAACATGAAAAAATTAGAATTTTTTTAACAACTCCATTCACATCAAGGTATTTAATACAGTAAAGAACATTTTAGTAAACTGAAAATAGTTATAAAATATTTTAGTTTGTCAATGGATATGTGTTCTTGTTCATAGTCAAAAGACACAATATTTATTATAAAGATGTCAAATCTTCCTAACTTAATCTAAAGATTCAGAATAATCTCAATAAAAATCTAAACAAGTTATTTTGTATATACCTAAAAAACAATTTTAAACCTTGAGTAGGCTAGACAATACTGAGGAAAAAATTTGAAGAATAATCAAGTAATCAAGACAGCATGATATTGGAGAAAGAATCAACATGTAGTTAAATGGGAATAAAGAGTCCACAAATAGGCACATGCAAATACAGCCCACTGATCTTGATCAAAGGAGCAAAGAGAGTCAACAGAAATAAGATGTCTTTTCAACAAGTGGTGATGGTTTAGATGATAATGAGGGTAAAAATGGACAAAGACACAAAATGTGTACCTTACACATAATTTCATTCAAAGTATTTTATAGACAAATATAAACTTCAAAACTATAAACATTATGGTAGAAAACAGGGGAAAAAATCTATGTGAATTTCAATTTGGTGATTAGTTTTTATATTCAACAGGAAGAACATGATCCATGAAAGAAAAAATGGATAATGTTGACTTTATTAAATCAAAAATGTCCACTTTGTAAAAGATACTGTTCAAAGAATGAAAACACAAGCCCAAGACTGGGAGAAAATATTTGCCAAAACACATACCTGAAGAAGAATTTGTTGCAAAATATACAAAGGTTAGAGAGGATTCAAGATGGCTGACTAGATGCAGCCTCTTCTATGGAGAGGAACCAAAATACTGAGTAGATAATCACACTTGAAATAGATCCTGTAAGAGAGAACACTGGAATTCAACAAAGAAGTGATGGGAGGCACTGAGGGTAAAAGAGAAGGAAGAAGGCTGCCTGCTCAGCCAGGACTGCTGGGAGCAGGTCCCAGCCATGGGGAAGGGGTAAGTGAGTGATGCCTAGGGCTCCACATTCCCACCATGGACTTTTATATTCCCAGCTACAGGAGAGCTCCTGGACTATCACAGGCCTCCAAACTGCCATAGGGAGTAGCCTAGAGAATGTGCAGAGGCAATGCTCAAACTTACATGGAGTCCCACAGGCTTCCAAGCCCTGAACAGCTGCAGCATGGTACCATTCTGAGAGCTCAGTCCCCAAAGCTCTGTTTCCTGCACCAGGGCTACTGCTTCTGCTGCCAGCTGCTGGGCCAGGGAGGAAGAGAAGAAGGCCAAGGGCTCTCACATGACCCAAAAACAAATGCCACCACTGCCGCTGCAGGCTGCTGTGAGACCAAGGTGTGAATAAACCATGCTCCCTACAACTGCCTGCCTCTTCCCACAGCTGCCTGCCTACCTGCTCCCACTGAGAGGGGCCCACCCTTCCTGGTGACAGCACACAGTGCAGCCACAACTGCCCTCCCTTGAGTATTCCACCAGCAGCCTGGGAATAAGCATGATCCTCCCTATCACAGCCAACACATGAGAGGGCCTGATGACAAGTCTGCTGGCCTGATCCCATCCTCCTAGGACTCGAGCACACTGTCCAGGGATTTGGGGATGATATTTGTAATATAAACTTGAGTAGGGGAGGAGCCCCCATGTGCAGAACTGAGAGGAGAGTATGGTGTGGGTTCATACAGGTGCTCCACACTTCAAGACCAGACCAGGAAAAGTGTGGCCTGGGAGCTATGGCTTCTGTTCTGGGCAGAGAATCCAGTCTCATGGCCTGTGGCAATTTTGCGATCTGAGCACAGACGGCTTGGGACATGGCTAGCTGTTTTGGCCTGGGTCAAGGCAGTGGGAGCTAGGTGGTCCCACTACCACCTGCTAGGCTTTGAAGCCCAGGCTTCCCCTCTCCTCCTGTGCCAGCTCTTTGGTGTGGTAGAGGCATCCTCGCCCCTCCCTAGCATATTGCCCCAGGAGTCTGAGAACCACCCCAGACCCCTAGTGGATGGCGCTTGTGCCCACCCTTGGGGAGCCTGAACACAGGTGTACCTGACCCAGCCCTGTGTGTCTTTGGTTTCCACCACCCACCTAGGTGGCAGAATGTAGGACAGAAACCACTGGGGGTTTTATGACCCTGCCCATTATTTGGGGCACCTGAGTACTTCTCCTGGCTAAAAAGGCCAAGCATAAGTCCAATGGCCACCACCACAGCTGCCTCTCTCTTGCAAGTACCACCTATTGGCCAGGAGGTAAACCTGCACAGCCCACTACAACATGTGCTGATACAACTGCATAGGGCTAGGGTAGAAGACAAGCTCTTCATGACCTCAGCCACCACTATCCCTCCAAATACCCAAGCTACTCAGGAGGCTCTGAGCCCACTCACCCACCCAGTACATTACTACCAGAGCTGGCATTTGAGAATGCCACCACACTAAACTATGTATAACCAAGGAAATCATACAGTATCTATGCCACTCCCTCACCACCCCTGTCAGGGCTGGTGCTTGTGCCTGACATTGAAAGACCCAAGGGGGTTCCTGCTTGCTCCAGCTCCACCAAACTTTGCCCCTCTCTGGGGCTGAGAGCTGAGCTCAGACCACTGTGCCTCCCGCAGACAAGCCCACTGCCTGAGACACCAAAGAGCCTCTCCCAGTAAACAAATGTCAAGCATAAACCCTTCTGCTACCACTGCAGTTGGCCCTTACCTGCAAGTGCCACCTACTGTCCAAGAAGTTGAACTGCACAACCTAGTACAAAACCTGAGGACACAAGTACACAGTGCTGGGGAATGAGATAAGCTTTCTGAGACACCAGTCATCCCACAAGAGTTAGTGATCCTGCTCACACCCCTAGCACAATGTTACTACAACCAGAATTTGAAAAAGCCACTGCATAGGCCAGGCATGATGGCTCACAGCTGTAATCCCAGCACTCCCAGAGGCTGAAGTGGGAGGATTGCTTGAGGCCAGGAGTTCAAGAACAGCCTGGGCAACATAGTGAGACCCCCCACTCTTCCACAAAAAATTAAAAATTAGCCAGGCATAGTAGTTTGAACCTGTAGTCCTAGCTACTTTGGAGGCTGAGGCAAGAGGATTGCTTGAGCCCTGGAGTTTGAGGCTACAGTGAGCTATGATTGGGACACTGTACTCCATCCTGGACAACAAAGCAAGACCACATAAAAAAAAAGCCATTATAGAAAGGCTATCTATAACCAAGGAACACATACAGAGGATTTGCCACTGAAAGTCCCCAGGACCAAATACAAATAACCCCACACAACATACCATACAGTTCTATGTCATATCCTCAAGGAAAAAAAATCCCATCCAAAAGAAAGTAAATTCAAAAATAGTAAGAGATAACTCATCCAAATATGGGACCAGAGAAACAATTCTAGGAGTATGAAGACACAGAGTGTTACATCAGCCCCAAAGGATCACACTAACTCTCCAGCAATGGATCATAACCAAAATGAAATCATTGAAATATTAGATAAAGAATTCAAAATATTGATTTTAAAGAAACTCAATGAGAACCAAGAAAAACTTGAAAACCAACACAAAGAAATCAGAAAAACAATTCAGGATATGAATGAAAAATTTACTAAAGAGATAGATATTAAAAACAAACAAACAAACAAAACTCCTGGAAATGAAAGATTGATTGAAGTAATTACAAAATACAGATGAAAACTTTAACAATAGTATAGACCAAACAGAAGAAAAAATTTCAGAGCTTGAAGACAGGTCTTTTGAATTATCCCATTCAGACAAAAATAAAGAAAAAAAATTAAATGAACAAAGACTTTGAGAAGTAGGGGATTATGTGAAACAACCAAAACTATGAGTCATAAGTATTCTTGAGGGAGAAGAAGATGTAAAAAGTTTAGAAAACCTATTTCAGGAAATAATTGAGGAAAACTTTCCTACTCTTGCTAGAGATTTAGACATCCAGATACAAGGGGCTCAGAGAACAATAGGGAGATAAATTGCAAGATGGACTTCACCAAGACATATAATTATCAGACTATCTAAAGATAAAGTGAAGGAATAAATCCTAAAATCAGCAAGGAAAAAATGTCTAATCACCTACAAAAGAAATTCCATCAGACTAATAGCAAAACTCTCAGCAGAAACCTTATAAGCTAGAAGAGATTGGGGTCTTATTTCTAATCTTCTTAAGGAAAAACTTGTCAGTCATGAATTTTGAATACTGCTAAGTAAGTTTCATGAATGAAGAAGAAATAAAGTATTCAGACAAGCAAATGCTAAGGGAATTTGGTACCACTAGATCAGACCTACAAGAAATGTGCAAGGGACTTCTACGTATAGAAACAAAAGGCCAATACTCACATAAACACACACACACACACAAACACACAATGGCTTAAAATTCACAGTTCTTATAAAGCAATTATCCAATTGAGACTACAAAGCAACTAGGTAACAGTTAACATTATGACAGGGACAGAACCTCACATACCAATATTAATGCTCCAATACAGCATACAGATTGTCAGAATGGATTAAAAAAATAGACTCCAACCATATGCTGCCTAGAAGAAACCCACCCAGCTGGTAAAGATTCTTATAGAATCAAGGTATAGGTTTGGAAAAAAATATTCCAAACCAAGTGGAAAACAAAAGCAAACAGGAGTAGCTATTATCAGATAAAACAGATTTAAATCAATATAAAAAAATTAAAAGGTCATCATATAGTGATACAAAGACACATCAAACAAGAAGAAACAACAATTCCATATGTAATATATATGCACCTAACACTGGAACTCCTATATTCCTAAAACAAATAATATTAAACCTAAGAAAAGAGATAGATAGTAATATAATAATAGGAAGGAAATTCAACACTCCACTGACAAAACTAGACAGATCAACAAGGCAGGAAGTCAATAAAGAAACACTGGACTTAAACTGGACTCAAACTGAACTCTAGAACAAATGGACCTAATGGACATTTACAGAACATTCTACCCAAAAACTACAGAATATACATTCTTCTCATTAGCACATAGAACATTTTCCACAACAGATCATCTGCTAGGCCACAAAACAAGTCTCAGTAAGTTTTTTTTTGGTAAATAATAAATTGGTTTGTCTCATTTACAAAAAATTTTACTTCCAGCAATCTCAGTGGATTTTTATAAACCCCCTGTGAGGTAGGCAGAGCTGGTATTATGGTGCTCATTTTATCATGAATAAAGCCAAAGTTCAGAGAGGGTAAGGTGACTTTTCTAGATCACACAGTGAATAGCAGAGCCCTGACTAATAAATCTCCTACATTCTCAATGCTTCTATTTTTAAAAATATTAATAAATGATTTCTTAAAATAAAAAGTATGCCCTAGTCCTAAAATTAAAGCAGTTGTGTGGCTAAGAATATTCATTTTGTCCATTAAATGCTGGCAAATTTGGGACATAAAAAGAAGCTATTTTAGGTCTCCTACCACCCTCTTAGCTAACTTTTCCTTTACACTCTTAGCACCAGTATCTTTATAGTTTTTTTATCTGTCCCCCTTGTATCCTATCAAGAACTATATTACATATGACTCCCAGTAAGCTATAATGAATAATAAAAGTTTAAAAGGTCATCCCTCCCAGGGATGCCTGAGGTTCAGGCAAGATATTTTCCAGAGACAGGCAGTATTAGTTCCAAGGCCTTCCATAACAAAGCCTCAAAAAGTAGGTGGCTTAGAACAACAGAAATGTATTCCCTCAGTGTTCTGGAGGCCAGATGTCCAACATCAAGGTATCAGCAGGCACATGCTCTCTCTGATGGCTCCAGGAAAGAACCTGTTCCATGCCTCTCTTCTAGCATCTGGCATTTGCTGGCAAACCTTGGCATTTCTTGGCTTGTGGCTGCATCACTCCAATCTCCACCTTTGCCATCACATGGCTGTGACTCTGTTCATCTCTGCATTCTCTCCTTTTCTTCTAAGGATGCCAGTTATTGGATCTGGGGCCCACCCAATTCAGGATGTTCACCTAAACTTAGCTATAGCAATTACATTTGCAAAGACCCTATTTCTTAATAAGGTCACTTTCTGAGGTTCCAGGTGGACATGAATCTTGAGGGGATCCTGTTTGATCCAGCACAGTCTCAGTAGAGCATGTTCTCTCTCACAAGTTTAGCTAAAGCCTCAAAGCTGTTGACACAGGTAACGATGTCCTCCCACAGAGGCACTCGACATGCCTTCTTCTCAGGGATTATTCAGAGGAAGCCAAAATCATCCATTGTTCATCTCCCCAGCATCCTTGAGCCAACTGAGGAAGACCTTCAAGTGACTCACTCTGAGAGTGCTGGTGCTTGTCAGAAGGGGGAACTGGTATCTTATTCTCCATCCGAGAGCCAGAATCTGTGCCAAGACACCATTTGAAGAAATTTATGCATGTTGATTCAACTAATCCTCACAAAAACCCAATGAAGTTGGCCTTGATATCTGCAGGCAAATGGCTTTTCATTTACTTCTTTCATCATTATTTCTCCATCAAATGAACAACCAGCTTTCCCTTTGCAAAATTGAGATGTGAGCTAAACATCAAGTAAAAATGGCATACATCAGAACAGAGTTGAAAAAGGAGGGCAGTCCATCATCAAATGCAAAGTGTGATCTTCTGGAATACTGAAAGCAACCTCAAATTACTTTCCCATGTGTGTTTATCACCTGGAGTAAACTATTCAAGACTGTTCATCACCATGAACACAGAACTTCCATGATGCCACTGAGGCCAACAAGACCAACAGGAGGGGGACATGCTGAGTAAGTGCTGATTTGTCCAATTCTATTGTTCCCTGGTCAGCTCCTGCCAAGGGGCTGCCTGCCCACCTCAGTCCCCAGCCTCCCCACACCCAGGGTCTGGCACACCTGGGGCAGCAGGGAGAGGGGTGCAGCAAGAGCAGGGGCTCAGTGGTGTTGGCTGTCATCTGGGTGGGCCTCAATAAATTTTAAAAAACAGAAATCATATCAAGTATCTTCTCAGACCACAGCGGAATAAAACTAGAGATCAAATCCAAGAGGAATTCACAAAACTATACAAATACATGGAAATTAAACAACCTGCTCCTGAATGATCTTTGGGTCAATGATGAAATCAAGACGGAAATTAATTTTTTTTTCAAAATGAATGATAACAGTGACAGAAGTTACCAAAATCTCTGGGATGCAGAAAAAGCAGTTATAAGAGGGAAGTTTATAGCAGTAAATTCCTACATCAAAAAGACAGAAAGATCACAAATTAACAACCTAATGTCACACATCAAGGAACTGGAAAAACAAGTAAAACCCAATGCTACCAGAAGAAAGGAAATAACAAGGATCAGAGCAGAATTAAACAAAATTGAAACCAAAAAAAAACACAGAGGATCAACAGAATGAAAAGTTGGTTCTTTGAAAAGATAAACAAAATTGATAGAATGCTAGCTAGGATAACCAAGAAGAGAGAAGATTCAAACAAGCACAATCAGAAATGAAAAAAGAGACATTACAACTGATAAAACAGAAATACAAAAGATCATCTGAGACTACTATGAACATCTGTATGCCCACAAACTAGAAAACCTAGAGGAAATGGATAAATTCCTGGACACATATAACTTTCCAAGATTGAGCCAAAAATAAATAGAAATCCTGAATAGACCAATAATGTGTGCTGAGATTGAATCACTAATAAGAAAAATCTCTCCCCGAAAAAAAAGCCTAGGACCAAATGGATTCACAGTCGAATCCAATCAGATATATACCAAAGTAGAACTGGTACCAATCCTGCTGAAACTGTTCCCACAAATCAAGAAGGAGGGAATCCTCCCTAACTCATTCTAAGAAACCAATATCACCCTGATACCAAAGCTAGAAAAGGATGCAACAACAATAAAAAAGAAAACTACAGACCAAAGTCCCTAGTGAACATAGTTGCAAAAATACTCAACATAATTCTAGCAAACTAAATCCAACAGCACATCAGAAAGATAATACACCATGATCAAGTGGTTTTATCCAGGATGCAAGTATGGTTCAATATACACAAATCGACAAATGTGATTCAGCACATAAATAGAATTAAAATATAAACCATATGATCATCTCAATAATGCAGAAAAAGCATTTGATCAAATTAGCATCCCTTCAGGATAAAAAAAACCAACAAAGTAGCATAGAAGGAACATACTCAAAATAATAAAAGCCATATAGGAAAAACCACAGCCAACATCACACTGAATGGGAAAAAGTTTAAAGTATAACCCCTAAGAATTAGAGCAGGACAATATGCCCACTTTCACCACTCCTATTCAACATAGTACTGGAATTCTTGCCAGAGCAATCATGCAAAAGAAAGAAATAAAGGTCCTCCAAATCAGAAAAAAAAAGAAGTCTAATTTTCTGTTTGCTGATGATATGATCTTATACCTAGAAAATCATAAAGACTCCTCCAGAAGACTCCTAGATTTGATAAATGAATTTAGTAAAGTCTCAGGACACAAAATCAACATACAAAAATCATGTTCTATTGGTGTATAGAAATGCTATTGGTGTATAGCTTCTCTATACGCCAACAATTACCAAGCTGAGAAACAAATCAAGAACCCAATCCCATTAACAATAGCTAAAAAAATAAATAATAAAATGCTCAGGAATATATTTATCCAAGGAGGTGAAAGATCTCTACAAGGAAAACTACTAAACGCATAGATGACACAAACAAATGGAAAAATATCCCATGCTCATGTATTGGAAGAACCAATATTGTTAAAATGATCATATTGCCCAAAACAATCTGATCAATGCAATTCCTATCAAAATGAAATGTCACTTTTCACAGAATAAAAAAAATCAAAGATTCATAAGGAAGCAAAAAAACCACCCAGAATAGCCAAAGCAATCCTAAGTAAAAAGAGTAAATCTGGATGCATCACATTACCCACCTTCAAATTACACTACAAGGCTATCATAACCAAAAGAGCATGGCACTGGTATGAAAATAGACACATATATCAATGAAACAAAATAGAGAACCCAGAAATAAAGCCACATAACTACAACCGATCTTTGACAATGAAGACAAAAACACACTGGGGCAAGACTACCCTATTCAACACAGGATACTGGGAAAATTGGATGAACACACACAGAAGAATGAAACTGGATCCATATATCTAGCCATATACAAAAATTAACTCAAGATGGATTAAAGACTTAAATGTACGACCTGAAACTATAAAAATCCTAGAAAAAAATCTAGGAAAAACTCTTCTGGACACTTGCCTAGGCAAAGGATTTACAACTAAGACCTCAAAAATAAATGCAACAGAAACAAAAATAGACAAAAGGGACTTAAATAAACTAAAAATCTCCTGCATAGCAAAAGGAATAATCAACAGAGTAAGCAGACAACCTACAGAATAAGAGAAAATAGTCACAAACTATGAATCTGACAAAGGACTAATATCAAATCTACAAGTACTCAACAACTCAACAGAAAAAAAAAAAGTAAAAAGTGGGCAAAGGACATGAACAGACATTTTCAAAAGAAGGCATACAAATGGCCAACCAACATATGAAAAAATGCTCAACATCACTCATCTTCAGAGAAATGCAAATTATAACCACAATGAGATACCATTTTACACCAGTCAGAATGGCCATTATTAAAAAGTAAAAAAAAAAAAAGATGGCAAGGATGTAGAGAACAGGGAGTGCTTTATACACTATTGGTGGGAATGTACATTAGTGCAATCTCTATTAAAAAAAAACAGTATGTAGATTTCTCAAAGAACTAAAAACAGAATTACCACTCAATCTAGAAATTCCACTACTGTGTATATACCCAAAGGAAAAGGAATAATATCAAAAAGATACCCGCACTTGTATGTTTATTGCAGCAATATTCACAATAGCAAAGATATGGACTCAACCTAAGTCTCTATCAATGAATGATTGGATAAAGAAAATGTGGTATATAAACATAACGGAACACTATTCATCCATAAAAAGGAATGAAATCATGTCTTTCACAGAAACATGGATAGAACTGGAGGCCATTATCTTTAATGAAATAACTCAAAAACAGAAAGTCAAATACCACATGTTCTCACTTATAAGTGGGATCTAAATAATGAGTATACATGAACATAGAGAGTGGAATAATAGACATTGGAGAATGGGAAGGGTAGGAGGGGGGAAGGTGGGGAATGGGTGTAACATATTAATGGGTAACATGTACACTAATCAAGTGAGGGTAACACAAAAAGCCCAGACTTCACCACTATCTAATATACCCATATAAAAATCTGTACATCTACCCCCTAAATCTATAACAATTAAATATATTTATAAATAAATAAATATAAGACAAAGATCAGTAAAACTCAAGAAAAAAACTCCCCAATTTAAAAAATGGGCAAATACATGAATAGACACCTCAAAGAGAATTTAGAAAGTGAAATAAACATGGAAAAAGATGCTCAACATTAGGGAATTATGGAAAAAGGAAATGCATTGTACATTAAGAAAAAGTACACTGACACAGCAATGAAATACCCTAAATATCTATTAGGATGGCAACAATCTGCAAAATCCAATAATAATACTAATTGCTGGTGAGGATGTGGGAAAACAAAAAAATCTCATTTATTGCTAGTAGGAATGTATAATGGTATAGGCACTTTAGAAGGACATCTTAGCAGGTTCTTACAAAGATAAGCCTGGTGTGAACATAACTTAGCTTTAGTTAATGAGGCGGCAAATGTACCCTATATATTTACCCAAATGGTGTGAAAACTTACATCCAGACACAATCCAACAGGAAAATATATATAGCAGCTTTATTCGCAATGGCCCAAATCTGGAAACAACCAAGATTTTCACAAAGATCGGAGGGCGCACGGAGCACAATAGACCCCAGAGCGCGGGAAGGACGCGCTCGCCAGGTCCGCGTGGTGCGACCTGCCCCCCAAGCGGTTACGCGCCTCCCCATACACGCAGTCAGGGACAAGCCCAGAGTTGGAACAGAGCGGTTGCTAGGGACGGCGAGCCCTGTGGAGAGGAGGAAGTAGCCAGAGCCAGACACAACTGGCATCTGCAATATACAGAGACTGCCGAGGGCTGGGGAGGAACTGGGCGGGGACCGAGATACAGCTTCCTGGGACAGTGCACGGGAACCCGCAGGCCGGCACTGCGCCACTAGAAGTCAGCGGGACTGGGCCCAGGAGTTTAATGGAGAGCGGGTCACGCCCTTAGAAGCTGCTAGGAACTGCCGCCGCGGCCAGCGCAGAAAAACTGCACTCCTGGCCGTGTCTCTAGCTCCGCCCCGCCCCCGGCCCGGGACTCTTCTGCTGGGGCGAGACAGGCTTTGCCTGTGGTGGCCAGGGACAGCTACATCCGTGGGTTCCAGGTGGGACGAGATCCCGGAACTGTAGTGGCGGGACCTTTGGGTATTGGAAACAGTTTGCAGCTCATCCATCTGGTTCCGCTACCCCAGCTCTGGCCCCCAACAAGTCCGCTCCGTGCTGCTCCTAGTGCCCGCCCTTCAGGTCCCAGCCCTCTTGTACCCCAGAGATCGCTTATTTTGAAGGTTGCTGGCTATAGTGACTCATTTGGTATAACTGCTGGTTCCCATGACAACCAAATACATCAAGAGCCACAGGCTGAACCAGAGCAGCTCCCCATAATCCTGCCCACTTCAACAGAGAATTTCGCGCCATCCAAGAGCGCTTCCAGTGGCCACTACTCCCCCCTCCCCGTGGAAACATCCCCCCGGTGGAGACTGCTGGGAATAGAGACGGCCACCCGCCTCGCCTTGGGGTCTAGTGGTGGAAAAGGGGTGCACAATTGGAGATCCCCCTATCAACCAGTATCACGCGGAGACACACATCAGAAGGGCAGACACATGTGGCTAGATAAACAACCTCTGAGCTGTGTAGAATTTTCCCAACTCAGCTCTCACACTGCAGACAAAAGAAATTGTGTTTCTACCTGCACCTCAGGAGGAGCAGGGTCAAAGTAACCCCTAGGAGCTACAAGGCCCCTCCTTTCGCATATCCCAACTGGGGAATCAGAGTCTGCCACGGACATAACAGAATACCTAGCTAATAGGGAGCGAAGGACTCATATCCTCAAGTACAATTCATTAGCTCAGGGCCCAAGCTGGGAGGTCATTCTCACCACACACCACTGGGAAGAGGAGAAGACCACAGGTCAGAGTTAACTCAAGATCCACCAAACTTGCTAAAATACACCTAAGGCAATACAGGCCACTACTTCTCTCCCTGGCTTTGCCAAGGAACAATAATTGTGGGCCTGGTGACAGGGCCATAAACTAGCTCTAACACCCCCAGCTCTAGACCAAGAGGCCAGATGAGAAAAAACCAGCGGAAGAACTCAGGGAACATGAAAAATCAGAGTGAAAAGTCACCCCCAAAAGAAATTATCAGTTCCTCAGCAATGGATACCAACCCAAATGAAATGGGTAGAATGACAGAAGAGGAATTTTGTTTATGGATTATAAGAAAGCTCAATGAAATTCAAGAGAAAATTGAATCCCACCACAAAGAAAGCACAAGAAAAATGCAAGAAATGAATGAAAAATTCTCCAAAGAAATAGAAATATTATGGAAAAATCAAATAGAAATCCTAGAAATGAAAGAAGCATTCAAGGATCTACAAAACATAGTGGAAAGCCTTAAAAATAGGATGGCCCATGCAGAGGAAAGAATTTCAGAGCTAGAAGACAGGTCCTATGCACTAAATAAATCAGCCAAAGAGAAAGAACACAAAAACAAGAGGCATGAAAAAAGCATACAAGAAATGTGGGATTATGTAAAGAGGCCAAACATAAGGATCTTAGGTATCCCTGAAGGAGAGGAAGAAAATTCGCATGGGCTGGAAAATTTATTTGAAGGAATAATATTGGAAAATTTCCATGGCTTAGCCAGAAATCTCGATATCCAAGTACAAGAAGCACACAGGACTCCTGGGAGACTCAACGTGAAAAAGCATTCACCACGCCACATAATTATTAGACTGACCAAAGTAAACACAAAAGAGGCACTCCTCAGAGCTGTAAGAAGAAAAGAGCAGGTAACCTACAAAGGGAAACCTATCAGATTAACTGCAGATTTCTCAGCTGAAACCTTACAAGCCAGAAGGGAATGGGGAGACATCATCAATCTCCTAAAACAAAACAAAGGTCAACCCAGAATTCTGTATCCTGCCAAACTAAGCTTCTTATATGAGGGAGAAATAAAGACCTTTCCAGATAGGCAATCACTGATAGAATTTGCAAAATCCAGACCAGCCTTGCAAGAAATGCTTAGACCTGCATTATACACTAAACAGAGCAACAGACACCCACCTATGTAAAACTACGCAAAAGCTAAAACCCCAGAAACCAGATTCCACAATGACGCAAGAGGTAAAACAAAAGATACCACCCGACAGAACAATCAGAAATTTACCCCAAATATCAATTCTCTCAATAAATGTAAATGGCTTGAACTGCCCATTGAAGAGACATAGGCTGGCTGAATGGATTAAAAAATACAAACCAAGTATCTGTTGTCTTCAGGAAACACACCTTACACCCAAAGGCGCATTCAGACTCAAGGTGAAAGGATGGAATACAATTTTTCAGGCTAATGGAAACCAAAAGAAATCCAGAGTAGCCATCCTCATTTCAGATGACATAAACTTTAAAGCAATAAAAGTATAGAAGGACAAAAATGGACACTATATAGTGGTGAAGGGAAAAATCTCACAACAGGATTTAACAATCCTAAACATTTATGCACCCAACACAGGAGCACCCAGGTACATAAAGCAAATACTGCTAGATCTAGACAACATAATAAGCAGCAGTGCCATAATAGCAGGGGATTTCAACACCCCACTGACGGAACTGGACAGATCCTCCAAACAAAAAACAAATAGAGAAATAAAAGACCTAAACAGGACTCTAGAACATTTGGGCCTAACAGATATCTACAGAACACTCCATCCAAATAACACTGAATATACATTCTTCTCATCAGCTCATGGAACTTTCTCTAAAATTGACCACATCCTAGGCTACAAAACAGATCTAAACAAATTCACAAAAATAGAAATCATACCATGTATCTTTTCAGACCAAAGCAGAATAAAATTAGATATCAATTCAAACAGAAACTCACATCTTCCTCCAAAAACTTGGAAACTAAACAATATATTGCTGAAATATTATTGGGTCAAGGAGGAGACTCAAATTGAAATCAAAAGATTCTTTGAACTAAATGATAATGGGGACACAAGTTACCAAAATCTGTGGGACACAGCAAAAGCAGTCCTGAGAGGAAAACTTATCGCCCTAAATTCCCACATCAAAAAGACAGAAAAGTCACAAATCAGTAAACAAATGAATCATCTTAAGGAAACGGAAAAGGAAGAGCAAAGCAATCCTAAAGCCAGCAGAAGAAAAGAAATAATCAAAATCAGAGCAGAATTAAATGAAATCGAGAACAAAAGAACAATACAGAAGATTAATAAAATGAAAAGTTTGTTCTTTGAAAAGACAAACAAAATAGACAGGCCACTTGCCAGGTTGACCAGAAGCAGAAAGGAAAGGACTCTAATAAGCTCAATTAGAAATGAGAAAGGAGAAGTCACAACTGATACCATGGAAATACAAAAGATCATCTTCGAATACTACAAAAATCTCTATGCCCACAAACACGAAAACGTGGAGGAAATAGACAAATTCTTAGAAACATACTGCCTCCCTAGGCTCAACCAGGAAGAAACAGAATTTCTAAACAGACCAATATCAAGCACAGAAATTGAAGCAGTAATAAAAAATCTTCCCACAAAAAAAAAGTCCTGGACCAGATGGGGTCACACTTGAATTCTACCAAGCCTACAAAGAAGAACTGGTGCCTATACTGCAGAAATTATTTGAAAATATCCAAAAGGAAGGAGTCCTCTCAAACTCATTCTACAAAGCCAATATCACCTTGATACCAAAGCCAGGAAAGGACACAACGAGAAAAGAAAACGACAGACCAATATCCCTTATGAATATAGATGCAAAAATTCTCAATAAAATCCTTGCAAACTGAATTCAAATGTACATCAAAAAAAATAATTCATCATGATCAGGTGGGCTTCATTCCTGAGATGCAGGGATGGTTCAACATACGCAAATCTATAAATGTAATTCACCATATAAATAAAAGCAAGAACAAAGATTATATGATCCTTTCAATAGATGCAGAAAAGGCTTTTGACAAAATCCAGCATCCTTTTATGATAAGAACTCTTAACAACATAGGCATAGATGGCTCATACCTCGAATCTATTAAAGCCATATACGATAAACTCACAGCCAATATCATACTGAATGGGAAAAAATTGAAAGCATTCCCCCTTAAAACTGGCACCAGACAAGGGTGCCCACTATCTCCACTTCTTTTCAACATAGTGCTGGAAGTCCTAGCCAGAGCAATTAGACAAGACAGAGGAATCAGGGGCGTCCAGATGGGGGCAGAAGAGGTCAAACTTTCACTATTCGCAGACGATATGATATTATACATAGAAAACCCCAAAGATTCAACTAAGAGATTACTGGAATTGATAAATGAATTCAGCAAAGTCTCAGGATACAAAATTAATACACACAAATCCATAGCCTTCATATATACTAATAACAATCAAGCCGAGAAACAAATTAAAGATGCAATACCTTTCACAATAACACCAAAGAAAATTAAATATTTAGGAACATATCTAACTAAGGAGGTCAAAGACCTATATAGAGAGAATTATGAAACACTGAGAAAAGAAATTGCAGAGGATGTAAATAGATGGAAAACCCTACCATGCTCTTGGATAGGCAGAGTCAACATAGTAAAAATGGCTTTGCTACCTAAATTGATTTACAGAATCGATGCAGTCCCTATCAAAATACCAACATCATTTTTTGCCGATCTAGAAAAAATAATTTTACGCTTCGTGTGGAACCAGAGAAGACCCCGTCTAGCCAAAGCAATCTTAAGCAAAAAGAACAAATTGGGAGGCATCTATCTACCAGACTTCAAACTATACTACAAGGCTATAGTAACCAAAACTGCATGGTATTGGCACAAGAACAGAGACATAGACCAATGGAACAGGACTGAGAACCCAAATATAAAACCAACCTCATACAGTCACCTGATCTTTGACAAATTCCAAAAAAACATACACTGGGGAAGAGATTCCCTATTCAACAAATGGTGCTGGGAAAACTGGATGGCCATATGTAGAAGACTGAAACTTGACCCACACCTCTCACCTCTCACAAAAATCAACTCACAATGGATAACAGATCTAAACCTAAGACATGAAACCATAAGAATTCTCGAAGAAAACGTTGGAAAAACTCTTATGGACATTGGCCTAGGCAAAAAATTTATGAAGAAGACCCCCAAAGCAATCACAGCAGCAACAAAAATAAATACATGGGACCTGATCAAATTGAAAAGCTTCTGTACAGCCAAGGAAACTATCATTAGAATGAACAGACAACCTACAGAATGGGAGAAAATATTTGCATGCTACACCTCTGATAAAGGGCTGATAACCAGAATCTATACAGAACTTAGGAAAATCAACAAGAAAAAATCAAACAACCCTATTAAAAAATGGGCAAAGGACATGAACAGAAACTTTTCAAAAGAAGACAGAATAATGGCCAGCAAACATATAAAAAATTGCTCAACTTCTCTAGTCATCAGGGAAATGCAAATCAAAACCACAATGAGATATCACTTAACTCCAGTGAGATTGGCTCATATCAAAAAATCCCCAAACAACAAATGTTGGTGGGGATGTGGACAGATAGGAACACTCATACACTGCTGGTGGGACTGCAAATTCGTACAACCTCTATGGAAAGTAATATGGAGATACCTCAAAGAATTAAAAGTAGAATTACCATTTGACCCAGCAATCCCACTACTGGGTATTTACCCAAAGGAAAAAAAGACATTTTATAATAAAGACATCTGCTCGCGAATGTTTATAGCAGCACAATTCACAATTGCAAAGATGTGGAAACAACCCAGGTGCCCATAAATACACAAGTGGATTAATAAAATGTGGTATATATATACCTTGGAGTATTACTCAGCAATAAGGAACAATAGTGAATTAACACATCTGGTATTATCCTGGTTGGAGCTAGAACCCATTCTTGGAAGCGAAGTGTCACAGGAATCAAAAAACAAGCACCACTGGTACTCACCATCCAATTGGTACTAAGTGATCAACACTTACATCACACAGGGCTATAATATTCATCAGGAGGCAGGCAGGCGGGAGGGGGGTGGAGGGGATGGGAAAAACTTTCACTGAATGGATGCGGGGAGCACAGTTTGGGGGATGACCACGATTGTAGCTCTGACACGGGCAGTGCATGGGCAATGTATATAGCCAAAGTGTTGTACCCCCATAATATTCTGGAAAAAAAAATGTCCCAAAACAACAAATGTTGGCATGGATGTGGAGAGATAGGAAAACTCATACACTGCTGGTGGGACTGCAAACTAGTACCACCTCTATGGAAAGTAATATGGAGATACCTCAAAGAACTAAAAGTAGAACTACCATTTGACCCAGAAATCCCACTACTGGGCATCTACCCAAAGGAAAAAGACGTTCTATAATAAAGACATCTGCACTTAAATGTTTATAGCAGCACAATTCACAATTGCAAAGATGTAGAAACAACCCAAGTGCCCGCCAATCCATGAGTGGATTAATAAAATGTGGTGTATGTGTACCATGGAGTACTACTCAGCCACAAAAAACAATGGTGAACTAACACCTCTTGCGTTATCCTGGATGGAGCTGGAGCCCATCGTCCTAAGTGAAGTATCACAAGAATGGAAAAACAAGCACCACATATACTCACCATCGAATTGGTACCAATTGATCAACACCTACGTGCACATATGAAAGTAACATTTATCGGGTGTCTGGAAGGTGGGAGGGGGGAGGACGGGATGGGTATATTCACACCTAATGGGTACGGTGCGCATTGTCTGGGGGAGGGGCATGCGTGTGGCTCTGACTCAGGCGGCACAAAGGCAATATATGTAACCTAAACGTTTGTACCCCCATAATATTTTGAAATTAAAAAATTAATTAATTAAAAAATAAAAAAAAAGATCTGAGCAAATGGCATATAAGCGATGCTGGTGTTGTGGGGATTGGGTGGTGGCTTTGAGCATAGATATTTTGAAGGGAGAAGATAAAACTAGGGCGCTTTTCTCCTTCTACTTTCTAGCTAGCACTGTTCTGGAATGTGAAACTGATTACAGAGGTTATAATGGCCATTTTGTGACCATAAAACAACTGTGAGATGATACTTATATGATAGAGATAGCAGCAGAGAGACATTGTTTGTGGAATTCATGATTTTGCACATCTACCACTGTGTCATAGGGCTGTTGACTTTGGACATCTTTTATCTGAGATAGTAACAAACCCTTGTCAAATTTAGGTAACTACTGCTTCAAATCTTTAGTATCAGGTGCCGAGAATAATCTCTAACACATACCCACACAGACACACTTTTGACATCTGGATATATACTTTACCATATGATGAAGAATGAGCTGTAGTTGGTGCAATAAGTTTGTCATGTGTGATATCATATGTATACAAGTATATATGTATTCATGTATGTGAATTTACATCAGTCACTTTATGTCATATGTGATACAAAATAGTCAGTGAATCCCCTTGATTTGTCAGTAAATGTTTAGCTTTATTCTACCCCCCTGAATATATGATACTTTTATTTGAACAAACACAAAAATTAAACAGTTGACTGTCATTATTTAGAACAATGTCAGAAAGCCTGTTGTTTGTAATTATTCACTATGGTTCTTTATCAAGGTAATTAAGTGTACAAACATTCTGGGTGTTTTGGAGGAAAGAGAAACATGGAAAAATGTTTCTGAAATGTCAGAGAAAAAGTAAACACAGCCTTCTCAGGATTCTCCTTGAAATATACAAATGAAGTGGCTTTTTCAAAAGTTTGATGAATTTTGTACCTCTTTATTCAAGGGTTTGAATCTTAATTTTGGTGTCGTGATAGCTTCAGTGTAGGAAATAATAGCCAAGTATATATAAATAAATACATTTTTATTACTTTATTTAAAATGTGGAACATTTGCTCTAGAGCTAAGCTGGAGGAAACAGAATGCATATCAGTTAGTGGGTATGTTTTGATACATGTAACACAAGTCTATTTATCCTTTGCTAGCACTGACTTAATGGCTCAAATATGCCAGGCTTAGTGATTTCCACTCTCTGCAATTCTATTGTCCTTTCTCTTTATGGTCCAACAGGGCTGCTGCAGTCCCAGCCATCATACCTTTGTTTCACGTGAGAAAAATAGAACAAATAAGGAGAAGCACAAAGATAAACAGCACCTCAATGTTGTCTCTTCAAAGCTGCCCAAGAGTCTCAGCTGATGATCTTTTTCTATTTGAAGGAAGGATGAAAATTAAGCTTCTTTTTCCCAACCTAAGTATATTTCTGTTCCATAAACACAGAAATTTCATTAGGTAATTAGATGTGGAGAATGCATATGGAATGAACAAATAACAATCTGTGTCCCAATGTGCTTGAAAGATATATGAAAATGGAATGATGGTAAATAACAAATATCTGGACTTGGATATTTCTTATACATTGAAAAAGAGTCTGAAAAAGCCTGAAAAGAGTCATTTAACTCTCCATTGACAGTTTTCCTATTTGCAATATGACAATTAAACAGGTATTTTCCTGAAAGTTTTTTGCTGATTTTAAATGAGAGTATTAATTAAAGCAAATTATAGCAAACTGCCCAATAGATATCTTTTTAAAAAGACTAAAGAAATAATTTAGATATTATTTTCTAACTAGTTTAGGGGGTTTATAGAGCTTAAGTTAAGGACAGGGGCTTTACAAAAACAGAAACAAATTAAAACTGAGGTAAATGTCAAAAGATGATCAGAAGTAACATTATAAAATTTTTAAAAGGAGCAATAGAAGAAAGTCTTTATGACTTAGGTTTAGGCAAAGAATTCTTAGAGACAACAGCAAAACATGATCCAAGAAAAAAATCTAAGTTGGACTTTATAAAAATTAATTTTGTGTGTGTGAAATACAGATTGGGAGAAAATATTTACAAATCACATGTCTGCCAAAAGACCTATATGAAGAATATATACATAACTTTCTAAATTCAACAGTAAATAAAAACAAAGTCCAACAGAATATGAAAAGACTTGAACAATTTCTGAAGAAAACATACGGATGTCAATATACTCAAATCACAAATCTGACAAAGGACTACTCTCTAGAATGTATAAAGAACACTAAACCTCAACAGTAAAAAAAAAAAAGGACAAAAGATTAGAACATTTATCAAATAGATAAACACCTAAATCAGCAAAAAGGCACCTAAAATGATTTTCAATATCATTTTAAACTGTAAATTAAATCTGTGATAAAATATAACTACATACCTATTAAAATAAAAATATTGATATTACCAAGTGCTCTAGAGGATGCAAAGCAACTGGATTTCTCAAAAATTGCTGGTGGGAATGAAAAATGGTACAGCTATTCTGAAAAACAGTGGGTAGTATTTTACACAGTGAAACATAAATTTATTAAACAACCCAATGATTGAAATGATTCATTTTACAACCCAGTGATCCTGGATATTTATCCTAGAGAAATAAAAGCTTACAGTCACACAAAAACCTGTACATGAATGTCCTTAGCAGCATTATTTGCAATAGTAAAACCTGTAAGCAACACAAATGTCTTCAATGTAAATGTATAAACAAACTTTTGTACATTCATATACTATTCAGGAATAGGAAAAGAAGAAATTATCCAAGTGGTGACTTGGATGCATCTCAAGGACATTGTGCTTAGCGAAAAAGGCTAATCTCTAAAGTTTACATATTGTTAAAAAATACATATATATAATGTAACCAGAGTGATGTAGAACAGATCAGTTGTCCCTAGGGTTTAGGTTTGGGGAAAGGATGTGACTATTCAGGGATAACAAAAGGAAGTTTCTTTGTGGTAATGAAACAGTTCTGTATCCTGATTGTGGTGATGGTTACATAATTCTGCACAAGTGTTAAAATTTCATAGGAATCTACACACACACAATACATATAAAACTGGTGAAATTCAAATGAGCTAATAGGATTCTAGCAAAGTGAATTTCCTGGGTTTGATTGATAAGGTACTATTCTTATGGAATATAGTATCCTTGGGAGAAGCTGAGTGAAGGGTACACAAGAACTCTCTGTACTATTTTTGGAATGTCCTGTGACTGAAATACAAACAACAACAAAAATTCAATGCAAAAATTTGTAATTAAAAAAGCAAAACAAAAAAATCGGTAGTCTTTAAGGTGTGATTTCCTCCTATGTTGAGCTAAATTTTTACTGCAATCTCAGCAGATTTTATGTGTGAAATTACAAGCATATTCTAAAATTTCTTCAGGACTGAAAAGTACCAAAAACAGGAAAACTTCAAAACAAAAAGGAAAAAAAAAAGAACAATACCAGATGCTTATCCTACCTAATATCAGAAATTTTTACAAGGCTATAGAAATTGACACAATGGTATTTGTTCAAGAGTGGAAATACAGATCAAGAGAAAAAATAACCAATCTATTAATTGCCCACATGGACACATAATTAATAACAATACCTAATCCACCACTAAAGTCTTTTCAATGAATGATGCTGGGTCAATTTTGAATGATTCTACAAAATATCTGCAAAAAAAAATAATTTGAAGGGAATTATAGAACTAACAGTAGAATACCTTTAAGACTTGGGTTAGGTAAAAATTTCTTAAACCAGACCAAAAGAAAAACCATGCAATAAAAGACTGATGAACTGCTCTTCAAAAGCTAAAACTTTCTGCTCATGAAAAGACTCCATTAAGAACGATAATGCAGGCCCATTGCCCAAAGTACCACAGCTATTGGGAGACAGAGGCAGTAGAGGCCAGAATGAGGAGCCTTCTAAGCAGTCCTTGACCCTAGAGCTAGGTGGAGATTTTCATTTTACCTTTATGTGTTTAGCTATGGAGTCTGATTTCTGAAAAAGACCCCCTTGTTGTGGAATACAAGGCACTGCTGGTACAACTACCTCTATCAGCCACTCACAACTGACCTTCAGTACTATTACATCCCAGAGTTTTTGCTCATTTGATTGCTCTTTAATGTTTTCCCAGTTCATTGGTATCAAAAGAATGGATTTTGGCATTACATTCCTTCACCACACTGTTAACTATTTTCTTGATTACCTTTTCATATGTCAACAATGTGTCCCAAGTAGGGGCCCTGGTCCTTTGTCTTCATGATTCAGCTGATATTCTTCTAGAGTTGCTCTACCTTTGAAGAATTTACTCTTATTGTGAATATGGAATAGATGTGTCTTCAAATAATGATCCATTATTGCAATATAAGCAGAAATTCTACACCATAAAATTCTACTATAGAGGCAATTAGTTAAGGTTTGAAGTATACACAATACTTTATTCAAAATTCTGGTCCTTTAATTTTTATGAAACAGAAAAATAGTTCTAATGGTCTAGATAATTAAATAATAATTTGACACTATGGTTTTTAAGTGATTCAAGTTGCACTCTATTCAACATATTTTATTTTTTAATTTTAAATTTTTTATTCCAGAATATTATGAGGGTACAAACAATGAGGTTACATACTTTGCCTGTGCACCGACCAAGTCATAGCTACAAACTTACTCATCCCCAGTGTGTACCACACCCACTAAGTGTGAATTTTCCATGCCCTCCTCCCCTCTTCCTGTTGCCTGATACCCAGTGAATGCTACTTGCATATGTGCACATAAGTGTTGATCAATCAGTACCAATTTGATGGTGACTATATGTGGTGTTTGTTTTTCCATTCTTGTGATACTTCATTTAAAAGAATGGGCTCTGGCACCATCTAGGATAATACAAGAGGTGTTAGTTCACCATTGTTTTTTGTGTCTGAGTAGTACTTCATGGTATACATGTACCACATTTTTTCAATCCACTCACGTATTGACAGGCACTTGGGCTGTTTCCACATCTTTGCAATTGTGAATTGTGCTGCTATAAACATTTGAGATCAGATGTTTTTATTATAGGATGACTTTTTTTCCTTTGGGTAGATACCCAGTAGTGGGATAACTGGATCAAAAGGTAGTCCTACTTTTAGTTCTTTGAGGTATCTCCATATTGCTTTCCATAGAGGTTATAATAATTTGCAGTCCCACCAGCAGTGTATGAGTGTTCCTATCTCTCCACATCCAAGCCAACATTTGTTTTGGGGCTTTTTGATAAAAGCTGTTCTCCCTGGAGTTAAATGATATCTCCTTGTGGTTTTGATTTGCATTTCCCTGATGATTAGAGATGTTGAGCATTTTTTTCATGTGTTTCTTGGCCATTATTCTATCTTCTTTTGAAAAGTTTCTGTTCATGTCCTTTGCCCATTTTTTAATGGGGTTTTTGATTTTTTTTTACGATTTTCTGAGTTCTGTATAGATTCTAGTTATCAGGCCTTTCTTGGATGTATAGCTTGCAAATATTTTCTCCCATTCTGTAGGTTGTCTGTTCACCCTAGTGATAGTTTCTTTGGCTGTGAAGAAGCTTTCTAATTTGATCAGGTCCCATTTATTTATTTTTGAGGTTGCAGTGATTGCTTTTGGGGTCTTCTTCTTAAATTCTTTGCTGAGGCTGATGTCTATGAGAGTTTTTCCAACATTTTCTTCTAGAATTCTTATGGTTTTATGCCTCAGGTTTAAGTCTGTTATCCATTGTGAGTTGATTTTTGTGAGAGATGAGAGGTGCAGATCCTGTTTTAGCCTTCTACATGTGTTTATCCAGTTTTCCCAGCATCATTTATTGAATATGAATTCTTTTCCCCAGTGTATGTTCTTGTTTGCTTTGTCAAAAATCACTTGGGTGTATGAGGTTGGTTTTATGTCTGGGTTCTCAGTCCTATTCCATTGGTCTATGCTTCTATTCTTGTGCCAGTACCTTGCTTCTTTGGTTACTATAGCCTTGTAGTATAGCTTGAAGTCTGGTAACATGATGCCTCCTAATTTGTTCTTTTTGCTTAAGGTTGCTTTGGCTATATGGGGTCTTCTCTGGTTCCATATGAAATGTAGAATTATCTTTTCTGTATCTGTGAAAAATGATGTTGGTATTTTAATAGGGATTGCATTGAATCTGTAGATCACTTTGGGTAGTATAGAAAATAAACAAAGAAACAAGAGACTTAAATAGAACTCTAGAACATATGGGCCTAACAGATATTACAGAATATTCTACCCCCAAAACCACCAAATATACATTCTTCTCATCAGCTCACGGGACATTCTCTAGGATTAATCACATCATATGCCACAAAACATGTCTCAACAAATTTTAAAAAATAGAAATTATACCATGCGTCTTCTCAGACCACAGTGGTATAAAATTAGAAATCAACTCCAACAGAAACACTCATCTCTACACAAAGTCATGGAAACCAAACAACCTACTGCTGAATGACTGGCAGGTCAAGGAGGAAATTAAGATGGAAATCAAAAGATTCTTTGAACTAAACAATAAACAGGACACAAGTGATCTAAATCTGTGGGATACAGCTAAAGCTTTCCTGAGAGGAAAAATCATAGCTGTAAATGCCTACATCCAAAAGATAGAAAGATCAGAAACCAAGAATCTAATGATTCCCATCTCAAAGAACTGGGAAAGGATGAGCAAACCAGTCCCAAACCAGCAGAAAAAAAGAAATAACCACGATTAGAGCAGAACTAAATGAAATCAATAACAAAAGAGCTATACAGAAGATCAATAAAACAAAAAGTTAGTTCTTTGCAAAGATAAACAAAATTGACATGCCTCTCACTAGATTAACCAGAAGCACAAAAGAAAGGACTCTAATATGCTCAATTAGGAATGAAAAAGGAGAAATTACAACTGATACTACAGAAATACAAAATATCATCTCTGAATACTTTGAAAATCTCTATGCACATAAACTTGAAAATGAGGAGGAAATGGACAAGTTGTTAGAAGCACACAGCATCCCTAGGCTCAATCAGGAAGACATAGAATTCCTAAACAGACCAATATCAAGTACCAAAATTGAAGCAGTAATAAAAAACCTTCCTAAAAAAAAAGTCCCAGAGAAGATGGTTTCATACCCAAATTCTACCAGACTTACAAAGAAGAACTGGTACCTATCCTACAGAAATTATTCCACAACATTGAAAATGAAGGAATCCTCCCCAATGCATTTTACAAAGCCAAGATCACCCTTTACCAAAGCCAGGAAAGGACCCAACAAAAAAGGAAAACTACAGACCAATATCCCTTATGAATATAGATGCAAAAATTCTCAATAAAATACTGGCAAATCTAATTCAGCTGCTGATCAAAAAAATAATACATCACAACGAAGTGGGCTTCATCCAGAGATGCAGGGATGGTTCAACATATGCAAATCTATAAATGTAATTCACCACATAAACAGAAGTAAAAACAAAGACCACATGATCCTCTCAACAGACGCAGAAAAAGCATTTGACAAAATTTAGCACCCTTTTATGATAAGAATGCTCAACAAAACAGGCATAGATGGGACTTATTTTAAATTGATGAAAGCAATACATGACAAACCCACAGCCAACAACATACTGAACAGGGAAAAATTGAAGGTACTTCCCGCTTAGAACTGGGACCAGACAAGGTTGCCCTTTATCACCACCTCCATGCAACATAGTGTTGGAAGTCCTAGCCAGAGCAATCAGACAAGAGGAGGAAATCAAGGGCATCCCCCTTTGGATCCCCCATTTGGAAGAGGTCAAACTATCACTCTTTGCAGATACTGTGATCCTGTATCTAGACAACCCCAAAGATTCATCCAAGAGACTAGTGGAATTGATAAATAAGTTCAGCAAAGTGTCAGATTACAAAATTAATGTACGCAAATCAGTAGCATTCATATATGCCAACAACAGTCAAACTAAGAACCAAATCCCAAATCAAAGACTCAATACTTTTCACAATAGCAACAAAGAAAATGAAATACTTAGGAATATATTTAACTAAGGAGGTGAAGGACCTCTATAGGGAGAACTACGAAACACTGAGGAAGGAAATTGCAGAGGACGCAACAGATGGAAAACAATACCTTTCTCATGGATTGCCAGAATCAATGTATTTTTTTTTAAGAAGAAATATAATTAGTATAAGAGACGTCCCCTGGAAATGAGTTACCGTTTGGTTTAATCTTAAATATACATGGAAGTAGAAATGTATACAACAACGTACAGTTTTGAAATCAATGCTGTACAATCAGCCAACTTTAATGCCTGTGGAAATAAATGGCTGGCATAGTGCTTGGTCGTGCCATGATTCAGAAAAGTTTGACTGAATTTTCTTCTACCACTTTTATCCTGAAAAAACAAATAATCCAGAAATCCCAGTCATGTGGCTTTACAACAAATGTTCTTCATCACCTGGGTTCTCTTTAACATTATAAAATAGATAATGCTTGAGAAACCCAATTAATGAGATATAACAATTGTCAGCTCTCAAAAAGGGATCTATGGCCTTGACATTTCTGAAAAGTTGATGTTTAATTCTTATTTATTGAATACTAGAGAATGAATGTAAAAGAAAAACTACCATTTACCTAGCCAGAAGGCAGAAAGTGTTTTTCTTCCAGCATAATTCATGATGTTAAACCCAAAGTATTCATGATATTAAAAGCTCATAATCCTGGCTTCTATTCAATTAATAGATATTTCCCCTTTAGGAATACATTTCTCTCATAGCTTTGTTCTTCACTTAAAGCTATCAAATTATAGCTTCTGTGGATACTTTAAAAAATATTTTCAAATTTAACTCAGGTAATTTAACTTTCCAAGAAGCAGAAAGTAATGTTATGAATTCAGAAGACATCATCAATTTATAACGTGTGTGTAGGTGCTGTGAATTCTATGTGAAAATATAACAGGTGATTAAGCAAAATTGTTACAGTCTCACCTGTTTTTACTTAGAATCATCTGTAAAAATTAGATCATAGAGAAACAAATGTAATTTCTTCCCTAGACTGATTTATAATATTAAAAAACGGTCACTTAAATCACTGTCATAAATTATTAGAGTACTTCTCACAGACACTTTGAACATTAGTGGCTTTCACTTAGAAAATGATCCATTAATGTAACTTTGAAAATTCTACCTAAATGGGTTAGATGAAATAACATGATCTTTGTTCTCACTTATATGTGGGAGCTAAATATTAAAAACAATTGATATCATGGAGACAGAGAGTAGAATGGTGGTTACCAGAGGCTGAGAAGGGTAGCAGTGAGGGGGGGATAAAGTGGGGATGGTAAATGGGTGCAAAAATATAGTTGATAGAATGAACAATATTTGGTAGCACAACAAAGTGACTATAATAAAAAATAAGTTAGTGTATACTTTAAAATAATTAAAATAGTAGAACACAAACACACAAACAAAAAATGACAAATGCCTAAGGTGATGAATACCCCAATTACCCTGATTTGATTAATCCTATGCCTGTATCACAACATCACATGTACCCTATAAAAATACTCAACTATTATGTACCCAGAAGAATTAAAAATAAAAATTTTTAAAAAGAAAAAAAAAAGAATGAAAATGCAAGCCACACACTGGAAGATGTTTGTAGTAGACATGTTGGGCAAAGGATTTGTATCTAGTGCATAAAGAATTTCTAAGAATAAACAAGAAAAGAGAGACAGCGCTCCCTCCCCACCAACATGTTAGAATAGCGATTTCCTTTGTGGAGGTACTGACTGTGAGGAGGCATGAGGGAGACATACGTGGTACCGGTAATATTCTAAGTCTTGATCTTAGTCGTAGTTACACAGGTATATACATATGTAAAAATTCATCAAGCTGTATGATTGAAATTTGTATTAACCATGTTAAATAAATCTGTATTACCATTAATAAATTACACCTTGAAGATGAATGAATTCAAGTCAGAACTGAAACATTGTTTTTCTTAATGACTTAAAAGTTACATGTAGAAGAGAGTATAGTATAGAGAGGATGCAAAAGAAAGAGTCAGAAGGGATTGCCGATAGTGGATGATAACCCAAGGTTAAGTCAATGCCTAGTCTTCATTCCACATTTCCAGGTGCTAAAGCTCTGTATATTGATGGTAACTCCCCATTCCAAATTTTCTTCCTACTATTCATGCCTTTGTGTATTCTCTCACTATCAGGTACTCCTTCTGTAATATTAGAGATCCAGGGAAAACATATCTGCTAATACATTTTGACGATTTGCTACGAAAACTTTAATTAAGGAAATAAGAGTAGAAACTCCTGCAAACAACCAAAGCAATAAAGAAATGACCACATGCAATTGCTAAAATGCTTTTGAAAATTTTATTTTTGATTTTATGTTTAATTTCACTGTGGTTAGATAACTGGTCTATAATATTATTTCTCTAAAATGTATTGCTATTTTTATAAGTATTTGGTCAATTTGTATTAATGTCTTACATTTTCTTGGAGATAATGTTCATTCTGTGTTTGTTTTGATTTTTTTTTTTTGGTATATTTGTTTGAGTTTCCTCCTGTGGATTATACTCATTAATAGTCTTGTTGAAATATTTTATGGGCTCAATATACCATTTTTAGCTTTTTGTACCCTAAAATCTACTTTTCTGATGGTGAATAAATATGAAATCAGTAATAAAATTTCCATGACTGCATTTACTTCTGTTAATTTCATCCATTCCAAGGGAAGATTTTTGGATGGCATAGGTAGCAGCATTTAAGCAATTCTTTTCTTTTTTTATTGGGTGACGATATAAATTGAAAAGAGTAGCAAATTTTTAGTCTTGAACAGGTGACTGCTCTTCCCTGGCATCCTTGATTCCTTCCCAAGAGACTAGAGTTTACTGAATAACCTTCTTTGTGGACATCTCTCCAGGATCTACATGCACTGGTTAAGGTACTATCTGAAATATATTGCTATAGAATGGCACCCGGAGCTCTAGATGAAGCAGGAAATTCCATTCATTATTCTAAAATCTGTCTCTCTTAAAATTGAGGTGGACCTGAAATGGTTTTTTAACTCTCAGACACCTATATTGAAGATACATTGCCCATGGAATCTCTTAGTTGTTTCCAACCGTATGTTTAAAACCTAATTTATTTCTTCAGTGTGTTCTACTTACAATAAATCTAGCTCTATCATAAAATTCTCTAAGACAATTTGTTATCCAGTCTGTGATTACAATTTGGCTTTGATAACCACAGCTTTCTACCACATCTATCTAGCTTATCCCTTCATCTAATGGAATGAATAATCCTGTTTCTTCATTTTCTCGAAGACTCCGAAACCCTTGGTAAGTATTCTATATTTTCATAAGAAATATATTTAGTTCTCTACACATTTTTAGAAGTAAGTTGAACGACATAACTTAAAATATTTTTGAGTCTCACCCACCTTTGGCAATTCACCAACTATTCTGTTAAAAATCAGCATGATTTCACATCTTAGAGTTCATATCTATGGACCTAGGTCTACAATATGTCCACATAACCTTAAACCATCATGGACATAGTCTGTTACAAGAAAGAAAAAAGAGTTAATTGTAATGTACTTTAAAACAATTTTCCATTTCAATTACAACTAGGGGCTGGAAAAAATATATATATTACTTACATGAAAACTTACATAAATTAAAAATGGTTGTCTTTAAACATAAAATAAAAACTGACTGGAAAAAATACAAAAAAATGTTAGTGACAATATCAGCACTTATATTTGAGTTGTGTCCTCCCCCTTTGTCATGGGTCTATATTTTAAAATACAGCTAAAGAATAATGTTTTTATTTGTCCTTGGTGGAGTTCCTCTATTTCATTCTTAAAAATCTGTAGAGCATATACACAGAACACAGCATTCAAGATAGATTACTGGTCAAAAATAAAATATTCCAGGTTAGGGTACGAGCTTTGGAGTTACATCTTAATATTTATCTACTATGTGATATTGGGAACAATATTTACTGTCCCATGGCTTCACTTTCTCATTTAGAAGGTGGGAAATGATGTCAATAGGAATTACATCATGTGGTTGTTATACGAGATAAAGTAATCTACAGAAATCACTTAACATGGAGCATACAAATGCTCAAAGAATGGTGTCTGTCAACACAATTGGCTCACTAAATTCTTAACAGCTTTTCATTATACAGATGAATGAACTTAACGTTCTCCTCATGCATCACTAAAGGAGAAAGAATTTTACCATATACTTAAAATGTTAATAAATTCAAGAACATAGACTCATTTGCTACTAGGTCACCTTGAACACTGGGGCTATGTTTGCTGATGTTTTAGGTACACACATTTCCTCAGCTACCTTTCCAAGGCTCCCTTGACCTCACTGTTCCTCAGACTATAGATGAGGGGGTTCAGCATAGGCCTGAAGACAGTATAGAAGGCTGACACCACCTTATTGTGGGTAGCTGACCTGTAGGATTTGGGTCTCATGTAGATAAAAATGGCAGCTCCATAAAAGAGTCCCACCACCACCAAATGTGAAGAGCAGGTGGCAAAGGCCTTCCTGAGGGCTTCTGGGAATGCATGTGGAGAACAGCAGCAAGGATGAGACTATAGGAGGTCACAATGAGGAAGAAAGAGGACCAGGAGCATTAGCACACAGCAAATGTACAAGACATTCTCAAAGACAGATGTATCAGCACAAGCCAAACACACCAGCTCGGGAGCCTCACAGAGGAAATGATCTATCTCATGTGCACTGCAATATGGGAAGCTCAGGATGGTACAGCCTGCACGAGCCTACCAGCTGCCCCCAGGCACCAACACCATGTCATTCTCAGGCATACCTGCTGGCTCATGAGGATGGGATATTGCAGTGGGTGGCAACGAGCCCCATAGCAGTCATAGGACATGGCTGCCAGGAGGAAACTCTCTCCACCACCCAGAGATAGTGAGACAGAAATATGTAACACACAACCAGTGGGGGAGATGGACTTCTTGCCTGGCAGAAAGCCAGCAGCCACTCTGGGCACAATGGTGGAAACCAATATCATGTCCATAAGGGAAAGTTGGCTTACTAGAAGGTACATGGGCGTGTGGAGCCAGTGGTCCTAGTGAGTCAGAAGCAGCCTGAGGGCATTGCCCATGAGGGAAGTGATGGCTATTGTCAGCACCACTGCAAAGAGAAAAAGGTGGGGCCTTGTGTGCTTAGAGTCCAAGGAGAATGAAGTCTGAGGTGGTGTTTCTCTTCTCCATAATTTCTGCCAGTGTGATATTGCAAATGGAAAAATCAGGAAGGAATGGGCTTTTATCATTAAAAATCTTAGTTTGATTGCCTAACTTCTGGACATGTACTGGATATGGAATCCAAGGTCCTGATTCAAAGCCCTACCTTTCAGTTCACATGGCTTTTCTTGGTTTGACATGATAGCTCAACTTTGTAATGTTTTAACTGAAATCAGGTATGTACTTCACACAGGAGTATATTTATAGATCAAAAGGAATCAAAAATATTTTTTTAAAAACTGTCAAGATTAAATAATGGTAAAGATTTACTTTTATTATTTGTATGTTGCTTATATTGCTATTATTGTGATTTTGGTATACATACCAAAAATGAAGTTAACCACTTGAGGGAGAAAAGAACACTTATTTAGAAACCTGCCATTTAGGTTTGCTTGAGTCATAGATTATTTATATCCAACTTTTTGAAACTGAAACATAAACATACTCAATTAGGCCTTTTTAAGAATAAACAAGAAGTTACAATTGTTTTACTATGTGTTACAAGAACCATATAATGGAATATATGAGTAAAAATAAAACAAAATTCTTCCTTTGAACAATAATAATATCCCATATAATTGATGACAATTTTATTTTCCTCTAAAACTTAAATACTTTTTTAAGTGCGACAATTGACATTCGCTGCAAACGGTCATCTCCTGCTTGCAACTTCAATAAGATTGCCAACTGCTTCTTAAACTCAAAGTGCTTTCAAGTGGCACTACAGGCTTTCTGGCCTACACAACATTCCGAACCTAGAGGGCACGGAAACTTGAGGGCACAAAATTTGATTGATAAGGCATGATGATGATAAGTCGAGAATATACTAAAAAAGTAAGATGTAATGAGAAGAGAAGGAAACAATTAAATGGTTTACTATGGGCATCTTATGGTAATCATCATGATCACAGGCATCAGATCAAAATTTGGAAAGGAAAAAACAATTTTTAAAATATCTAAATTGATATTTGGCCTCTTTAAGATTTTTAAAATATTTTACAAAATGAATTTGTTTTCTTAAGCAACACCATCAAAATGACTGAGCCCACAAAAATGAGTACAACTTCATTTGGAAGGGTTTGTAGGTTGACAGCTGTTATAAAATGGGCATTAGAAATATGTTTAGTGTTTAACATTTTAAAACTTTATACTAAGAACAAACCTTGCAAACTCATAAAGAGCAGAAGAGCGCAGAGCTGCCAGGAGTTAATTCCCTTTTTCATCAGCAGAAAAATGCACAAATGCATCACTTTTCTACATATACAGGACTGTAGACTCCTTCCTGGTACAGACAGTGGCAGACTGATTTCATATCAAAGCTAAAAAGACGTTAAGATCTCTGAGCTTGTGTGTAGAATTTGCCGTCATTGATTACTACATAGACAGAGATAGTGATGATGCTTTTTAATCAGGGTCTGATTTGGTGAATACCCTAATGGTATAAAATTTAGGTGGCAGACAGAACCCACTTCTTGCATACCCATCTCACACACAGGTGGTCTCATTCAGGGAGCTGCTGAAAGGCAATGCCAGTAGCTCATTAAATTACTGTGTCTACCACACAAGCATTCAGATGTGAAGGGACACAATGACATACAATAACACCAGATTCTTTGAGATGGCTTGTGCAAACATTGGATATCTGGGAAATAAAGATTTTAGGCAAAAAACAGACAATATAGGCAAAGACTTTTCTTAATCAAGTCTTTGCCAACGCTTGCTGATCTGCACTCTCTTCCTTCTAATCTCTGTTAATATATCATCTTTGTTTTATTGCAACTTATCTTTCACATTATTGCCACCCTCGACTCCTGGACCATCTCACTGTCTTATTAAACCTGACTGACCTGGACCATTCATGATGCAGAATGTATGGATAAAAGAATACTGGACTTGGAATAAAGAAATACTGGTCTGACAATCATTGCTGACACAAGAGCCCCTGTCTATGCGGAGCTGTGCTACCCTCTGGGCATGTAGATGTGTATGCTAACTCAGAAGCTCCCTGAAGCCTGTCATGTGGGGATTTTATGAAGGTTTTATTAGGTAGGCATGATTGTGGCTCTGGGTGATTAACTCAATCTCCAGCTTCTCTTCCCTCCCCAGATGTTGGGGGATGGAGCTGAACATTCCAAGCTTCTGATCAAAGCTTGATCTTTCTGACAAGCCCCCATCTGGAAGGGATCTAGGGCTCTGCCAAGAGTTTAAAACCTTTGTAATTTCCTAAGTGATCACAGTGATAAGAGCCTTGTTTGTTCTAATAAGGTAACTCTTGGCTTTTATCACTGTGATCACTCAGGAAATGAAAAGGGTTTTAGGAGCTCTGTGCCAGGAACTGGGGACAAAGGCCAAACACTTTTCATATTATACAACAAAAGCCTGAATTAAAAATAAAAATAATAGCATTTATTTCAATGTGACTTTCCCAGAAGAGTATAAAAGGCCCCGTTTAACTCAAAAGCTCCTTGAACCAGCACTATCGCCATGTTGGTTCCTTCATAGATGACCTAAATACAACTTTGGCAAACATTCGTTCCTTCTTTGTGTGAGAGTTATGTACTTCAATTTGGGAAAATTATAGTTTTTCAGAAGATACATGTGATTTTGTCTCAATTTGGCTCAGATTTAAAACTGATTTGGTAGGAGAGTAAGTAGTACATAGTCTTCATAAGCAAACAACCCCTTTTGTCAAATTTCTTATGCAGAACCCTGGTAACATGTGTCCTAGTCCATTTGTGCTGCTATAACAAAATACCTGAGACTGGGTGATTTATAAACAATAGAAATTTATTTCTCACAGTCCTGGAGTTGGGGAAGTTCAAGATCAAGCAACAAGTATATGGTCTCTGGTTAGGGACTTCTTGCTGTAACCTTTAACGGTAGAAGGGAAAAAAGACAAGAGGAAATGAATGGTAGGTCCTCACATGGCACAAAAGAAGAGTGAACCCCTCCTCTCCAGCCCTTTTATAAGAACCCTAATCCCATTTATGAGGGCTCTGCCTTCATGAATTAATCACCTTCTAAAGGCCCCAACTCTTTATACTTCTATGTTGATGATTAAGTTTCCAAATACGAATTTTGGAGGACATATTCAGACCATAGCATCAACTGACCTTCCTTTTGCCTTAGCTACCAGATTGAATATTCAGAACATGAAGTGCCACATCACAGAACAAAGCCACCATCTGAAAAGCACTTGGAATTGGGTTAGATGTGTCTAAGAAGCTGGTTTTACGATCAGGGTTGCCAGCCTCAAGAGGGAGCAACACATGAAGACTGTTTGGCTTCATTTTTTTCTGAACCCATCTGGAAGATCACAATGAGGACTTGGTCTCCCATGGCCAAGATCATTCTGAATGGAAGGAAAGGAATAATGAGGTACTTGAAAATTGTTCTCGGCAGACTGGGAGTAACTTATACGAGCTCTCCAAAACCAGATGATCCAGGACCCAACAAACAAGTGTCAAAGTACGGAGAGAAAAAAATAAAATTAAGTAATTAAGGACCACTGAATTATTATTATTATTATTATTCATGAAATAATTCTTATGCAAGTGTGAGTTTACCCTTCTAGGCGCCTCAGAAATGTGTAAGGAATACTTTTTTTTTCCAGTGACTGAGGATGGGAGGATGAATTTAGTGGTCAATGGTCATTGTTGCCAAACATCTTACACACATAAGATATTCCATGGCTGGAATACTGGTATAAACTATTTTAAATATAGCTGCTTACATCTACAATCTCTAGGATTGGGAATCATTAGTTTTAGTATTTATGCAACTAGAAATTAATTAACTAGATATTTTAAGTGCATGAAGGTTTATACTATTCTTCATCTAACCAATTTTGATATTATAAACTTTCAGTTTTTCTAATTTGTCGACCTGGGAAATAGAATCATATTTTATATACAATTTGCATTTCCCTCATTTCTAATGAAGTTAAACATCCTTTCACTCATTAAATGGCAATTATTGTTTCTTTTTCTGTAAAAATATTTCTTCATACAATTTACCATTTTTTTCCCTTGGGATTTCAGATATTTATTTGCAAATGTTCTTTATATACTTTTCATCACTTATCAGTTATAAATATTGCACATTACTTCTCCAAGCTTATGGCTTTTATTTTAATCTCTGTTCCCTGCCTTTCGACAATGAAAAGTTCTTAAACACATTTGAATTTCTCAGTTGTTTCTTTTATGATTTAAGATTCTAGGTCCTAAAAATTCATTCTCTTCCCTGTGACCATTAATATATTCATTCCTACTTTCTCCAAAAATTGCTTATGATTTGTCTTTCTATTGAATACCTCAATTCTATGAAATCAAATTCATGTATGGTGCTTTGTTCTTATGTCACTTGTATATTTTTCATATACATTTTCTAAAACTTTAGTTCACTTAAATGTTTTTAAAATTCATCTAAGAGATATGTTAAGTTTTCTTAATTCCTATAAACTGCCTTTAATTTATTTTAGGTTTTTCACTTAGAAGATTTTATAATCTTTGATGATAATATTGTATACCAATTGCCAATTCTCATACTTTCTCTTCTTTTTATGTTTTGAGCTAGTTTGAAATTAAAATTCAAGTATGATGGAAGTGCTGAGAACAGATATTATTTTCTTGTTTCTCCTATTAAGCAGAGTTTATTGAACCTTTCAATATTCAATGATCCATTACATCTTACATTTTTTTTTGATATTTTAATCTCATTTTTGTTTTTATGTAGGTCATGACTATCTTTACTCTCTGGTTCTTTGGAGAGTTTTCTTTTTCTATTTCCATACTACAGCTTTACTGAAATATATTGTGATTCAGATTTATTTTTACTTTACCTTCCTGGGACATATGAAACTTTCTGAATCTGAGAACCCATAACTTGTGGTATTCTTTGTCAGTAGTTACCCAGATATTTTCTCCTATATTTTGTAGAAGGGAAAGAAAACTTGTGCATTTTTGTAAATATATGCAAGCCATATTAATGTATGTTTAACACTCACTATTTTCCAATATCTAATTATTTTATTATTAACAATATCAACACCAGTTATGCACTTCCCATCTACATATATGTGTTATGATTTTGAATGACACTGAAATGATGGTACGATTCTGTGAGAATCTGCACAAAACTGAGTAACAAGAGGGGATTGTTTCATTGCCATGGTCACTAAAATTGTAGAAAGAAGCTGCAATAGTAGTCCACAAACCATTGAAATATCTGGAACCCAAGATAATCATACTTACTATATTCGAAATAATGAGTTTTCATCAAGATAAGAAAAATTAAACTGAGGTTTTAAAGGTTAAGTGACATATCCAATGTCACAAAAGTAAATAACAAGAAAATTTTGTCCATGAGGACTTTAGATGAAAGTACTGTTTTGCTCATAAGTTTTATTCTTGTGATATTATTTGTATACCCTTCTTGAAACATTACACAATAATATAGCTAAAAATGTATTAAAACTATATGAATATATTAAAATATATAACAAAATATTTCTAAAAAGAAAAAAGTGAAAATGACGAATTTATTATTTATATATGTTACATATGTAAATACATATGTAAGCACTGAATTTGCACAGAGGTAAAGGTAAATCAAATGACAAGGATCCTTTGGAATTATGCTTACTTTTAAAATTTACTAAAACCTTCTGTCTTTTACAGATATTAAGACATCTAAAATATTATAATAACCATATAATGTGAGCACTATTATTATTGTTATTATTATTATTATGCAGGTGTAGGAACTGAGGCATACAAGAATTAAACACTTATTCTGAAATCTTGCTCTGGGAAACTGTGGAGACTTGGATTCACACCTGTTCTGCCCAAGGCCAGGTTTCTGCTCTGTTCTGAGGCACTCTGCCTTGCTAGCACTTAGTGGGAGCTTCTGTCCATACATTGTTTTCAAGGTATGATGACATGAATAGTGATTCTCAGCAAATCTTTACCAAACAATGGCTGAGAAAACATCACTTCCAGTATCTTTGGGCAGTGTGTCTGCATTTTGATTTGGAAGTTGTATCTCCCAGTTGAAAACAGCAAATTGACAGCCACCTGCTTTGAAAAACTATCAAAATAATTCATTTGGGAACAGACAGAATGAAAACAGACTGTAGTTTTAATAGACATTTCATTAGGAATACAATTTTCATCAAAAATATAATTGGCTTAAATAGTGTGATCTGAAAAAAAAATATGGCACATAATATATGT